>JXCR01140315.1:62481-113794 GCA_002079205.1 Phalaenopsis hybrid cultivar
CATGCGTGGCGCGCTCTAGTTGGACGCCGCCATCCACGTAGCTGCTGACTCGGCCCGCGGTTTATGTCCCGGACCGTTGTCTGACTCGATCTCCTCCATCCATTTGATACACGCTGGATCGAGCGGCTCCTCTTCATCATCCCTGATAGAATGATCCCATGACCATCCACACTAAAACCCTAAGATCTCAGCCTAGACTTGACTAAATCACCTCGAGTTTGATCTTATGGACTCGTCTAACTGAGACGAACATATCCATAAGGTAATCATGCAATTAAATTAAACCTAATTAAATGGACAATCGAAATAGGCTCAGGATGAGGTGAGGTTTTATACCTTTGCTCTGAGAAGTGAAGTTCCCTGAATCTTGGATGTAATCATTACTTTAGTTGTAAAAGTCAACATATTTTAACAAATAAATTGGCCAAATTGAAAGTAAATTAAGATTGAAGTGAAAAGATCATCACAATTTCTTAAACAATTTCATGGCTTCACCAATTCAAATCACCATTTCACAAATCTCAAGACAAGGAGAAAGACATAGAAAACTACTTAGATCTCATGGGAAAACACAACAAAACTTAGAAATCATAAATAACATCAAAGTCATACAAACTACAATAATAAATAAACTTATCTCTAATTTCTCCCCAAGTAAACTCCTCGAAGTTCCACTGAATCTCTTCCTTTCTTTACAGCATACAGAATTCCTCTTTGAAGCGACAAGGAGGAAGAAATCTCTCACATTTTTTCCACTCTTACAATCTCTTGAACAATTCCTCACAATTTAGACACTCCGGTAAACTCTCTACACACTAATGGAACCTTTCTAACCTCCAAGACCTCTAGGCTCTCTCAAATTTTCGGCCAAATTCTTCTTTTAAAGTTGTGGATGAGCTTGAATAAATTTGTACATTTCATAATTTTCCAGGTGATATTTTAATTTATGTAATTAAATTAAGCCAAAAAAGCCATCTTAGTATGAAAATTAGGGTTAGAAGCACAGAGATGTCCTCTGACATTAGAAAAATAAATAAAACTTAGTCACTAACATTGGCAACAAACCCTAAAAATTTCATGCTATGGTAACCAATGCTTAGTCATAATGAATTAAAATACCACAAAGGGTATTTAATTAATTAAAAATCAATTGACAACATATAATTTTTATTTTTTGTCCACATTATTCTTCGCTCTTCATTGAGCAACAAGGTATTTTTAATTTATTTTTATGGTTTCTCTATGAAAAGATATGGATTTTCAAAGTTCTGACATTTAAATAAATAAATAATTCCTGATTTATTTACNAGTCAAACTCTTCTTTTAAAGTTGTGGATGAGCTTGAATAATTTTGTACATTTCATAATTTTCCAGGTGATATTTCAATTTATGTAATTAAATTAAGCCAAAAAAGCCATCTTAGTATGAAAATTAGGGTTAGAAGCACAGAGATGTCCTCTGACATTAGAAAAATAAATAAAACATAGTCACTAACATTGGGAACAAACCCTAAAAATTTCATGCTATGGTAACTAATGCTTAGTCATAATGAATTAAAATACCACAAAGGGTATTTAATTAATTAAAAATCAAAGTGACAACATATAATTTTTATTTTTTGTCCACATTATTCTTCGCTCTTCATTGAGCAACAAGGTATTTATAATTTATTTTTATGGTTTCTCTATGAAAAGATATGGATTTTCAAAGTTCTGACATTTAAATAAATAAATAATTCCTGATTTATTTACTTATCCAGCTCAGTGCGAGCGCATCCTAGGCAACTGTGAACCGCGCACCCGTCTGTTTCTGTTTGGGCGCCGCCAGTTGAGTTAGTCGGCAGTTCACACACAGAGACTTCATCCAACGCGATCCTAACCATTCAAACGATATATGCGCGATCAGATGGTTGTGGGTCATCGTCTCCGAATGACCTAACCCGTAAGCCGTCCACACTAAAACTATAAGATCCCAAGCTAGACTCGACCAAAACACCTCAAGTTTGTTCCTACACCTTGATCTACTTAAGACACACCNCGCTCTCCTTGTTCACATTTAAGAGAACAAAAAAGAAAAAACTGCCAACCAGATATAGTTATTCTCAAGAGAAAAAGAAAAGAAAAGAAAAGAAAAGAAAGAAAATAAAGAAAAATGAAAGATAGCTAAAAAGTGAAATATCCCTGAGAAAAAATTTGAGTATGGCACAATAAAAATTCAAGAAAAGAAAAAAAAAACAAGAAGAGGGTCTAGTGAGACAGTGATAAAATTTGCCTTGGTTTGTTAATTAAAACCTTGTTAAAAGTTTTTTTCAAGGGCAAGAGTTAAGTAATCGTTGAGTTGGCTAAAATCCACTGAAACAGTATAAATTTAAGGTAAGTGAAAGTGACATTAAATAACACCAATTTAAAGATATATGAGATTTTTTCTTAAGAAAAAAGAAGAAGGGAATTAAGGAAAGGTCAAGTTATTAACCATTAATTTTATCAAACTAACTATGTGGTTTTCTCGGACGATTTCTTTTCCCGTATTAGTTTCCTGAGAAATGAAGACTTTTCATTGTTGTGTTAGTCATAAATTTTCATTTACTCCTGATCATATCAATTAGGATGTTAACCTATTTCATGATCTGTGATTACTGCCCGTTGCATAGAGGAATAAAATGGTTAACTATTAAATTCAGGTAACAATAGACATATTTTATCCGAGTTTTGCAACCTAAAAAGAAGATAAGAACAAATCTGTAGAGTGTCATAGAGATTGAGGAAGCCTCAACTTTTTGGATTCTAGCCTTCTTTTGACCTATACATAGTCATAAGACAACTTTCTATTTCTGTTGACAGCAATCATGTTAGGGAAAGTCTAGAAAAAGTTTGAATCACCACATTACCTAAATCACAGGGGTGCAAGCCTCATATACCATGAGAAACGGTAAGATTTGTTTGCTGTTGTTTTTGTCTTTACTGAACACATTATCTTTTATTTTCACATTTAAGTGGGATTTTAAAAAACCATCTCTTGTTTTTTATCACGCTAAACCATGTTTAAAAGTTTAGTAAACTAGTGATTCACATATCATAAGAGTTCTTAGCCTTTTCCTTGTGGGATCGATAAGTGTTACTCCTTAACCACATTATTACTTGACACATATTTACTTTGTGCGACTAACTTACTTCACACTAAGTTTTAACACATCAGTTTACCTTCTGATAGGAACCCAAAAAAATTTTGAAACCCTAAAAATTATCAAAATTGAGCTAAAAAGAAATCATCATTATTAAAATCATTAAAACTCAACCAAACGGAAATAAAAAAAATCAAAATTAAAAATTAAGAAAAAAAATTTAAATTACCAAATTTAAAATTAAAACGTCTTAAAATCCTCAAATCGACTACCAATTATAAGATCAAAATAAAGTTAAGTCAATCTTAAACATAGTGAATAATTAAATATATCCCAAGAAAAATTAAAATCAAAGGTAATCAAGACTCATCAAATACATTAAATCAAAATTGAAACCTTATTNTAACCAAAAGGAAATAAAAAAAATCAAAATTAAAAATTAAGAAAAAAATTTAAATTACCAAATTTAAAATTAAAACGTCTTAAAATCCTCAAATCAACTACCAATTATAAGATCAACATAAAGTTAAGTCAATCTTAAACATAGTGAATAATTAAATAAATCCCAAGAAAAATTAAAATCAAAGGTAATCAAGACTCATCAAATACATTAAATCAAAATTGAAACCTTATTAAAATTCTAAATCCTAACTCTAACTAACAAGTAAGGAATTATAATAAAATTTAATATACCAACTAAAACATGGATTAAATCAAATAATAATAATAATAATAATAATAATAATAATAATAATAAGTGATACATTAAAAGTTATTGGTAACTAAAACAATTGAAATTGACCTAATAAATTTAAATTTGTCAAAATTAATCACCAAATAATTTAAACTCACCAAATAAGCCCTAATCGAAAGAAGCCTAAATTCTAAAAGCNCTAAATAATAATAATAATAATAATAATAATAATAATAATAAGTGATACATTAAAAATTATTAATAACTAAAATAATTGAAATTGACCTAATAAATTTAAATTTATCAAAATTAATCACCAAATAATTTAAACTCACCAAATAAGCCCTAATCGAAAGAAGCCTAAATTCTAAAAGCTTATGAACCTTGACCCATGACTAAAGTTCAAAACCCTAAGACCAATACATGACATTATAACCAACCAGGAGCTTAAATTAAAAAATTAATTTGTGTAACCCAAAGACAAATACAAAAAGATAAAGCATGCACACATGAATCCAAAAGTCCAGCAAGTGTCATCTTAATCAAACCAACCTCCTTTAAGGGTCTTCACCCACATAATTCTTAAACTGAATCACAAGTGATAATTACCCTATTCTTAGGGATAATTGAGACATCAATGTTCACTGAGTACAGGTATTTACAGGATGGACCATTAAGCAATATAATAAGTTTAAATGGACTTGAGGCTTTTCACCGGGTATTTTCAGGATGAATCATTAAGCACCATAATGAGTTTAAACGGACTCAAGGCTTTTCACTAGTATAGATGAACCATTAAGCAACATAATAAGTTTAAATGGACTTGAGGCTTTTCACCAGTTGGTGAGAATTACCTTATTCTTAGGGATAATTGAGACATCAATGTTCACTGAGTAATAAGGGTATTTACAGGATGAATTTTCTTAGGGATAATTGAGACATCAATGTTCACTGAGTAATAAGGGTATCCCTATTCTTATGGATAATTGAGACATCAATGTTCACTGAGTAATAAGGGTATTTACAGGATGAACCATTAAGCCTTAGGGATAATTAAGACGCTAATGTTCACTCAGTAATAAGGGTATTTACAGGATGAACTATTAAGCAACATAATAAGCAATACTCACTGAGTAATAAGGGTATTTACAGGATGAACCATTAAGCAACATAATAAGTTTAAATGGACTTTTCACTAGTTGGTGAGAGAGAGGCATGGACCTGCTTCCCCCTCTTAGCTTGTTGGATACCTCACACTCCTATTAAACTTAACTAATAAGGGTATTCACAGGATGAACCATTAAGCAACATAATGAGTTTAAATGGACTCGAGGCGAGTTGGTGAGAGGGAGGCATGAACCTGCTTCCCCCTCCTAACTTGTTGGATACCTTAGAGACCTATTAAACTTAGTATTCTTCGCTCAATGAAATCATCCTTAATTAAAATTTTAAGGACTCACCAAGATATGACATAAGGGTTAGGAAAATTACCAAAATTTTACCTTTCCTGCTCTTTATAAACTGCCTTAACATGCATTTTAAGTGGGAAAATTGCCAAAATTTTACCTTTCCTGCTCTTCATCAACTGCCTTAACATGCATTTTAAGTTTCAGGTGGGAAAACCACCAAAACTTTACTTTTCCTGCTCTTCATAAATGCCCTCACATGTTTTTTTAAGTAAAAATTTCCTGCTCTTCATAAACTGCCTTAACTTGCATTTTAAGTTTTAGGTGGTGGAACGAAAAAATTTTTACCTTTCGGCTCTTCATAAACTGCATTAACCTGCATTTTAAGTTTCAGGTGGTGGAACGAGAAAACTCGCTAGATACACTTTTACAGTTTTCAGCATTGTCTTTCCTGTACTTTCATACTGTACTTTTATACCTGCAAATTTGCATGCTAAACAACGATGTCACCCTGCATGAAAACTAAAACTATCCAGGATAACCATAACCATAACCAAAACCAAAACTAAAATCAACCAAGAAAAAATTCACGGCCACAACACTCAAAATATAAAACAACTCAAAATTTAATCACAAACATCACATAAAACTACAACTTTAAATAAATTAAGACATCTCTACTGGATGATCGGGAATCCCTCAGGGGAGGTAACCTACGGTTGCTAACGAGGCTTCCCACGGTTTAAATGAAATTATGGAACTCATTGAAGGTAACCTACGGTTGCTAACGAGGCTTCCCACGGTTTAAATGAAATTATGGAACTCATTAATATGAGTTTAGTAAATTCATTTGGACTAAGTGATTCCAATAGAAAATAGTGATGCCGGGACGAGAGTTTAGTAAATTCATTTGGACTAAGTGATTCCAATAGAAAATAGTGGTGCCGGGACGACGTTTTAGTAAGTTCATTTGGAGTAAGTGAATCCAATAGAAAATAGTGATGCCGGAACGAGGGAACCGTAGGATCCTAACTGGTGTCGCTCTAATCAACTTTAATTTGCCCTCATAAAATTTAAAGAACTTCAACCATAGGGCCACCTGAACTCTAATCAACTTTAATATGCCTCTCATAAAATTTAAAGAACTTCAACCATAGGGCCACCTGATTTGATATTATAATTTGACACACTAGATAACTCAAACTTGTCACGGTAAGGAGCTTGGAGCTAGCATGGTGGGCAACACGACCATCTTAAACAGCAAAACCTGTCTTCCCCAACTAAACCAATCTTTCTTCCTTAGACTTAAACAACAAAGCCATATGACTTCGAGGTTGCTTGCTTATGCAACATAAATCCTCACCTTATCTTTAGAAATTTGCATAGCCCTGCTATACAATATAAGCCCTAACTCGTCTTAGGATTCGGAGGTTGTCATTTGTCACGAACTAAATCCTCACATCTTCTAAGCTATTTGTGTGATCATTTCACACGAATGTAAGCCCTAACTAATAAAACTGGCAGGATGAAACACCCAAATATTTCTCCTTAAAACTGAAGCCAAACATTAGGATAGCTTGGGAAGTCACCGAGGTTCTGCTATGGATCCATGACATCCCCTAGTTCTTCTTCCTTTGGATTCTATAATAAATGTTCCAAATTTGAGCCAATCCCCTTTCACACCTCTACGTCGGATTTCGTTGAAGAGTCCTACCCTTTGAAATTCCTTGAAGATAATATTTCTTGATTTTTATCGAGAGTTTTCTTAGGTGACTTTGGTCATTTAAGATGTAATTAACTATAGGGGTTTGCCCTTATAGAAAGGGAGTCTTCTTAAGTGACTTTGGTCATTTAAGATGTAATTAACTATAGGGGCTTGCTCTTATAGAAGTTTTCTTAGGTGACTTTGGTCATCTAAGATGTAATTAACTATAGGGGCTTGCCCTTATAGATCTTCTTAGGTGACTTTGGTCATTTAAGATGTAATTAACTATAGGGGCATGCCCTTATAGGAATTTCGGTGACTTTGGTCATTTAAGATGTAATTAACTATAGGGGCTTGCCCTTATAGGAAGCATGTTCTATAGTGGCTTGCCCTTATAGGAAGCATGTCCAATGGCTTTGGTCATTTAAGATGTAATTAACTATAGGGGCTTGCCATTATAGGAAGCATGTCCGTACCCAGCTTAATATAAACCCTATTTAATCTTTTATATTAAATAGGGGAACTTGTAGGCAAATACAAAGGTTTCGCAGACCAAACGGACGTCATACTTTCCTTAGTTTATTTGATCGAGCCTCATCCTCAAGTCTTGTGTTTATCCTTTGGGATAGATATAAGATTTGAGGTACAGTGCTCATCATTTTAAACTATGAAAAATATGGGGTCAGTTTAATTTTATACTTCAACATTTTTCTGAAGCGGGTGACGGGATTTCGATTCCGGTGATCAACAGCTTCTTACGGGCAACTCCCCTCCAACCCTAAAATAACGCCGATAATGCTTAAAAATACAAGTATTTATTATTGCTAAAAGATTTAATTCCTCAGCAACGACACCCAAAACTTAATAACAGTTATAGATTCGATAAAGATGTATATATAAAATATTCAATAATGGTATTCACACTTATCAACGCAAGTATACGTATCACTCAAGTAATATAGGGCTCTAATGGAGTCTTAGATATCTATCCCACAGGGAGTAGATTAGAACTTAATAATGGTTATAGATTCGATAAAGATGTATATATAAAATATTCAATAATGGTAAAGTCACACTTATCAATGCAAGTATACGTATCACTCAAGTAATATAGGGCTCTAATGGAGTCTTAGATATCAATCCCACAGGGAGTAATAATATCACTCAAGTAATATAGGGCTCTAACGGGGTCCTAGATATCGATCCCACAAGGAGTAATATTAGAACTACAAACTAAGATTTTAAAAAATTAATAATTAATCACAACAATGGAATTCAAATTGCTTATCTGTTACGAATAGGCAATTAAAATAAATATGTAATTTTAATAAATCTTAAATAACTAATTATACTAATAAAGTTTTTTATGTGATATTCAATATATAAGAAAGCATATTCTCTTTGTAAAGAAATTATAGTGAATTGATAAAATGAATCAGTTTAAATTGCATTGTGCAAAAAAGAAGCATACCTATTCTTTACCCCTTGGTCCAAGCATAAAGCACATTGACTAATCCTATGCTTGTTTCCTGAATCTGTGGCTAGGCTGGGAGGATACCAACTCTCACTTTGGAGCTCCCACGTTCCCCTCGCCTGAGGGCTAACATCTACACTTCAACACCGACTCTCACTTCGGAGCTCCCACGTTCCCGCCTAAGGGCTAACATCTACACATCAGCACCCCGGATCTCACTTCGGAGCTCCCATGTTCCCCTCGCCTGAGGGCTAACATCTACACTTCAGCACCCAAATAGGAACAAATTGAGGATTTTAGCCTGTCACTCTAAAATCTCCAATTCTACGCTTGATAATTTTATTTTCCTATTTATTTGCACCCAATTTCCAAGGGTGTTGACCTTTATGAATCTTGGATGTAATCTTCACTTTAGTTGTAAAACTCAAAATATTTTAACAAATAAATTGTCTAGATTGANTGGCTCTAACTTCGGAGCGCCCACTTTCCCCTCGCCTGAGGGCTAATATCTACACTTCAGCACCCAAACGATAGGACTGAACTGGGGATTTTAGACTATCACTCTAAAATCTCTAATTTTATGCCATATAATATTATTTCCCTATTTATTTGCACCCAACTTCCAAGAGCTTTGAGCTTCCTGAATCTTGGATGTAATCTTCACTTTAGTTGTAAAACTCAACATATTTTAACAAATCAATTGNTACACACTGGATCGAGCGGCTCCTCTTCATCATCCCTGATAGAATGATTCCATGACCATCCACACTAAAACCCTAAGATCTCAGCCTAGACATGACTAAATCACCTCGAGTTTGATCCTATGGACTCGTCTAAGTGAGACGAACATTTCCATAAGGTAATCATGCAATTAAATTAAGCCTAATTAAATTGACAATCGAAATAGGCTCGGGATGAGGTGAGGTTTTATACCTTTGCTCTGAGACGTGAAGCTCCCTGAATCTTGGATGTAATCATCACTTTATTTGGAAAAGTCAACATATTTTAACAAATAAATTGGCCAAATTGAAAGTAAATTAAGATTGAAGTGAAAAGATCATCNCGAAAAGCTCATCACAATTTCTTAAACATTTTTATGGCTTCACCAATTCAAATCACCATTTCACAAATCTTAAGACAATGAGAAAGACAGAGAAAACTACTCAGAACTCATGGAGAAAATACAACAAAACTCAGAATTCATTAGACAAGGATAAAGACAGAGAAAACTATTCAGATCTCATGGAGAAAATACAATAAAACTTGAAATTCATATATAAAATCAAAGTCATACAAACTACAACAAGTAAATAACTTATCTCTAANCAGAAATCATAAATAAAATCAAAGTCATACAAACTACAATAATAAATAAACTTATCTCTAATTTCTCCCCAAGTAAACNACACATAGAATTCCTCTTCGAAGCAGCAAGGAGGAAAAAATCTCTCACTTTCCCTCAACTCTTACAATCTCTCAAAGAATTCCTCACAATTGTTATACACTATCGGAACCTTTCTAACATCCAAGACCTCTCTCTAGCACTTCCTTTACTCCCTAGATTCTTTCCCCTCTTCTCCAGGCTCTCTAATTTTTGGCCAAAATAGTATTTTAAAGTTGTGGATGAGCTTTCCCAAGAGTTTCCTAAGCATCCCTTCAAAATTTGGTCTTATCCAAAGCTTGAGTAGGCATAACCGTCGAGCTTGTCGTCGGCGTGTTCGAGGGCTCCGTCGGCGGCCTAGTTCAAATTTCCACATTTTGGTCATTTTCGCTTCAAATTCGCTCATTTTTGCATCTTTTTGCTCCAATAACACTAATTCATCATTCCTGTAACAAAACATCAAAAATACATTTCCTTAAAGTGCAATATCATCAAAAATAGTATAAAATAGGTATGAAAATCTCAACATTTTTTTCTCTGGTCAGTCACTGAGGTTCTCCTGAGGATCTGTGACATCTCCTAGTTTTCTGCCTTTGGATTCCTTAAATAATTGTTCCTATTTGATCATTCCCATTTGAATTTTTGTTGTCTGACCTTAAAAATCCTAAAATTTAAAATTCTTGNATTCCGAAGCGGGGGACGAGATTTTGATTCCGGTGACCGACAGCTTCTTACGGGCAACTCCCCTCCAACCCCTGAAAGAGCGCCGACAAAAACAAAATCCATAACTATTAAAATATAAATTTTTCAAGAAGATGGTATAAAACGTCCCATAAAATCAAAACCCTAAACATAAAAAATTTTAACTTCAAGTGTAAAATTTAGGAGCATTTCATTTCTTGTCAAAATATTGCCTACTCTTTGACATCTATCACATGTTTTTATATAAAAATTAACATCTCAAAATAGTCTTTGGCCAGTAAAATCTAGATTGCAAAATTTTAGATGCAATTTTATCAACCCAAAATGTCCCCTAAAGTTAGATTTATGACACTTTTGTATAATTTATTGGGTTTTATCAATTGGTACACATCTCCGAATAATTAATTCCTTACAATGTTTATAAATAAAGGGTATCCCAAAAAAAATATTTTGATTCATGAATGAACTTTTAAGATTTGTAGTTATCAAGTTTGTAGAGTATAATGTTACTAACTAAATAGTTTACTATATTAGCAAATCACGGAACTCGCCATTCATTAATTCTATATAACTTTCATCGTTAAAATTATCATTTTCCTTTTCTAGCCTTGACAAATGATTAGATATTTAATTATCAATACCCTTGCTATCCACAACTTGAAAATCAAACTCTTACAAAAGAATGACCAATCTAATTAGTCGTGGTTTTGCGTCCTTCTTCATAATAAAATGCATTATAGCAGAATGATCAGTGTTCACAATACATTTTGTTCCAATAATATAATGTATGAATTTATCAAAAGCATATACACTAGCTAATTATTCCTTTTTAGTAGTAGTGTAATTAATTTGAGCTTCATTAAGGGTTTACTAGCATAGTATATTACTTTAAAAATTTTATCATTTTTCCGTCCTTACATAACCCATATAGCATAATTACTAGCATCATACATTAATTCAAAAGATTTTGTTAAACCAAGTGAAACAACAATAGGTGCAGTGATTAATTTTTCTTTAAATAAATTAAAAGCATTAAGGCATTCCACATTGAAATTAAAATTAGCATCCTTTTCCAACAATCGGCATAAAGATTTGGAAATTTTAGAAAATTCTTTAATATAACGCCAATAGAAACCAACATGTCCCAAAAAGCTTCTTTTTTATTTAACATTAATAGGGGTGGTAATTCAACAAGGACTTGAATTTTTACTAGATCTACTTCCATGCCTTTCTCAGAATCCATATGTCTCAAAGCAATTACTCCTACAACCATAAATTTGCTTTTTTCCAAATTAAGATAAAAGTTTGTTTTATCATAGCATTTTAGAACCCTCATTAAATAATCTAAAAATGAATTGAAAGAAGTTTCAAAACTGAGAAACCATTCATAAAATCTTTAATCCTTTTTCAATTAAAATACAAAAAATTGACATCATAAATCTTTAAAATATTGCAGGTGCATTACATGATTTAAATGACATTCTCGTGAAAGAAAATATTCCATAAGGACTAGTAAATATTCTTTTCTCTTGATCCTCAAGAGCAATAGGTATTTAGTGGAATCCAAAATATCCATCCAAAAAGCAGAAAAAGGGGTGCCTGGCTAGTCTATCCAAGATTTGATCTCGAAAAGGTAGACAAAAATGATCTTTCCTAGTGGCGGAATTTAATATTCTATAATCAATATAGATTTGCATTCCATTGACTTGTCTGGTAAGAATTAATTCATTCTATTCATTTGCAGCAACAGTCCCTCCTCCTTTATTAGGAGCACAATGAATAGGACTAGCCCATGAGCTATCTAAAATTGGATAAATAATTTCAACTTCCAACCACTTTAAAATTTATTTCTTAACAACCACTTTCATTATAGGATTTAATCTTCTTTGAGGATAAATTTTAGGCTTATATTTATTATCCATTAAATTTTTGTGCATATAGATTGAAGGACTGATTCCTTTAATATCAACTAATGTCCATCCAAAGGCTTTGTTATGATTTTTCATTATCTTTAATAATTTTTATTCTTCTTCATAAATTAAATATGAGGATATAATAACGGTTAATATAAATGAGTTCCCTGAAAATGCATACATTAAATGAGTAGGTAAAACCTTCATGTCATCATGAGGTTTTCCAATAGAATTTATCATAGCTTTACTATTTTTAGTAATATCTAAAATTTCAAATTCTTCTTGAACATAATTTAACTCCTCAATGTTTTTCTCTTTACATTCACTTTCAAAATTTCTTTTAGTTTCTAATTCTTTTTGTACCAAAGTTCATTTTTTTGAACCAATATTATTTCACATAAATCTTGTAAATGATTAACAATCATATAGTCAATTATATTCATTTTGTAAAATTTTCCATCTTTTATTTTATCAATTTCATTGATTAGGAACATTAAAAGGCACATGTTGATCATTAAATATCAAGCTTAATTCTCTTTTTCGCACATCTATCATTACATGTTCAGTAGCTAGGAAAGGTCTCCCTAAAATAATAGGAATTCCTTTATCTTCTTTCATATCCAACATAATGAAATCAACAGAGAAGATAAATTTATCCACTTTAACTAACATATCTTTTATAACCCATTAGGATAAGTGATAGATCAATCAGCTAACTATAGGGTTACAGTAGTGGCAGAAATATCTCATAACACTAGTCTTCTAAATATAGATAATGACATGAGATTAATGCTTGCTCCCAAATCACATAAAGCTTTTCACAAATTTTTTCTCGAATTGCATAAGTTATGGTGAAATTGCCATGATCTATAAGTTTCTTAGGAAGCTTTTCCTGAATTATTGCACTCCAACAGTCTCATAATATTCAAACTTCCTTTTTTTATGTAAAATTTCTTTCATAAACTTTGCATAACTTAGCATTTGCTCCAGAGCTTCCACAAAAGGTATATTAATTGTAAGCTATTTAAATATCTCAAAAAGTATTGAAATTGTTGATCAAGTTTTTGCACTCTAAGTCTTCGAAGAAAAGGAGGTGGAGGTCTTTCTTCATTCTTCATAGTTGGAAAAATAGGGTTTTCTACTTTTTTTGGAAAATTTTCTTCAAGTTTTTCAGTTTATTTATCTTCTTTCTCAACTTCTATTTCTTGTTGAACACCAAATCTCAATTCCTTCCCACTTCTTAATTGGACACTTTAACTTGATCTTGCTCTTTATTTTTATCTTTAGGATTGAACTCAACTTTACTAAGAAGTCTTCTCTGAGGCCTATTGCTAAATGCATTAACAATTTGTCCAAGTTGATTCTCTATGTTTCTTATGGCAGCACTCTGACTCTGTAATTGACTACATATTTAAAATACACTTTATCTAAAGATAACTTCTTCTCATTAACTTGTTTATTACTATTAAATATAGGAGGATAAGTAGGTCTAAACTTTGAATTACCCTAATTATTTTAATTTCGCAATGAATTTACTTGACTATTCCCCCATTATTGACTTCCACCACTATTTTTGCTATTCTAGTTAAAGTTTGGATGGTATTTCCAATCTGGGTTATAATAATTGGACTGTGGGTAGTTAAATCTTTTTACAACATTTATAGTTTCTAATGAAGTAAGAGAATCAAGCATTTGTGATAATGAATTTTTTTCAATCACTTTAGGTGTTTGAGAAAAGTCATTCGAATTTGGTCTATTTCACAAATAATGCAACAACTTGTGAAGCAAACATTGAAATAACATTATGACCATGAATATTGACTACTTTTTTGGGATTTATCCTTTCAGAATGCCATTGAAAATTTTTTGTAGCCATTTCTTCAAATAAATCATAGGCTTCATCAAGTGGTTTAGACATTAATGAACCTCCTGTAGCAGCATCTATGATAGATCTAAGGAATCCAACTAACCCATTATAAATGGTTTGAACAATTAACTAATCTTGTAAAGCATGATTCAGACACTTTAAAAGGAGTTCCATAAATCTTTTTCAAGCCTCATAAATTGACTCCCCTTCATACTAAGTAAAAGAAGAAATATCATTTCGGAATAGATATATAGGTACTTGTCGGTCACCAAATTAGAAGTTGTCGGTCTTCAGAAAAGATATCACGACCACCATTTTAATTTAATTAATATATATATAATTTAGAAAAAATAGTTTTTTAAAATTTGAAAATATGAGACCAAGCCGATCTCATATCCTCAGTTGTTTAAATAAACGAGCATAACATTGCAAGCAATGCATTTATCCCAAAGGGTAGACACACTACTTACTGGTAAGGCTCGATTAAATAAACTAAAGAATTTATGACATCTGTTTAAGTTTGACCGACAAGTTATTAAATATGGTTTGCATTAAATTGGGTTCTTAAAAGTTTCATATAAGGGCAAGCCTCTATAGTTAATTACATCTTAGATAACCAAACTCATCTAAGAAAACTCTTGAAAAAAATCAGGGGATATTATCTTCAAGAATTTCAAGGGGTAGGACATTTCAAAAGATCGGACAAAGAGATGTGAAAAAGGAATGACTCAAACTTGGGACATTTATTATGGAATCTAAAGGAAGAAGAACTAGGGGATGTCCCAGATTCTTAGGAGAATCTCAATGACTTCCCAAGTTATCCTATGGTTTGGGTTTAGTTTCAAGAAGAAATTATTTAAATGTTTCATCCTGCTTATTTTTATTAGTTAGGGCTTAAATTTATGTGAGACGGTCACACAAATATCCTGGAATATGTGAGGGCTTAGGTTGTGACGAACGATAACCTCTGAATCCTAGGGCGAGTTAGGGCTTAAATTGTATAACAATGTTATATAAAGGCTTAAAGAAAAAATTGAATATTTATGTCGTACTAGGCGGATAATCTTAAAATTCTATGACTTGTTGTTTAATTCTAAGAAAAGATGTGTTGTTGTAGATCCTCATACTTTGTAGAAAGGTGACACGGAGATTTGTATATGCAAATATTTATGAAGTTGACACCACTTAGCAACTCTAAAAACTCGTTGCAGGCATATTTATAATAAATATGCAATATAATCCTAGCCAAACTCTTTTTTAAAATGTAATTTATGCTTTAAAACTCTTTCTAAACTACCAAATCTCTCCTAAATATTAACGCAAGTATATGTATCGTTCAAGTAATAAAGGACTCTAATGGAATCCTAGATACTGATCTCACAGGGAAGTTGGAAAATCCTAAAGTAAATTATGGAATTTATGTTCTAATAAAAAACTAAATAAAAGTAAAGTGCGAAATTTGAAAATTAACTCTTTAGGTGAGTGCTAATTACAATGCAGATGCAAGATTACAAAAATTAAACTAAACTAAATACTAAACTTTCGAAAGTAAAATTACAAAAACTAAATAAAGTTTTTATTTTGCGAAGGAAAGCATCCTTTCCTTTTACAATGAGTATATGGTTTGTGAAGAAATTGAAATCATTTGAATATATATATATATATATAAACTGTTNAAGAAAGGTGATGTTTAAAATCATTAAAGGCTATCCAGATATAGTAATCCTCACCTAAAAAAGAAAAAGAAACGATTGACAACAATCCCTGAAAAGAAAAGAAAAAAAAAAAAAGGAATGAAAGCAATCCAAATGAAAAAAAAGAAAAAAATATATAAGTGAGGAGAAGCTTGAGGAGATGCCTAATCAAAAATTGGCTTCACTTGTACCTACCTAAAGGGAAAACCTAAATACATTCCTGAACTTATATTTATGGATTAGCATCTTTTCTAAAGGGAAAACCTAATTACATTCCTGAACTTATATTTATGGATGCATCTTTATGAAGTTCCTATCATTTGAATATTCTAAGTGACTTAATATTGCAACATATAGTCATGAAAACCTAAATACATTCCTGAACTTATATTTATGGATTAGATCTTTTACTAGTAGTGTTCTCATGAGTTCCAATTGAACTTATATTTATGGATTAGATCTTTTACTAGTAGTGTTCCCATGAAATTCCTATCCTTGAACTTATATTTATGGATTAGATCTTTTACTAGTAGTGTTCCCATGAAGTTCCTATCATTTTAAATATTCCACTTAAGTTGATATTACAACATATATTCATTCTTGAAATGAATAGAAAACTAAAACTCTTAAACTTGATGACTAGATAGTCTTGTACCTACAGAGTTAATTTAATTACATGAATTTTTTCTGAAAATCTCACTATGGTATTTACTTAAATCAAAACTATAGTATTGCTGAATTAAAACATTACTAGAATAGATCATAACTTTTATGTAGTACTAAAATTACTTAGAGGACAAGTAATAGTTAAGTTTGGGGGATTTTGACGAAAGAAAAATATGTTGAGATTTTCATACCTATTTTATACTAATATTGATGATATTGCACTTTTAAAAAAGGTATTTTTGATGTTTTATTGCAGGAATGATGAATTAGGGTCATTGGAGCAAAAAGATAGAAAGGTATTTTTGATGTTTTGTTGCAGGAATGATGAATTAGGGTCAATAGAGCAAAAATATGCAAAAAAAAATATGTTGAGATTTTCATACCTATTTTACACTATTTTTTATGATATTGCACTTTAAAGAAGGTATTTTTAATGTTTTTTTGCAGGTATGTTGAAATATGGTCATTGGAGCAAAAAGATGCAAAAAGGAGCGAATTTGGAGCAAAAAAGACCAAAATATGAAGATTTGAACTAGGGCGCCGACGGCGATCAACGACGCCGACGATGGGTTTTTCCCGAGAGTCCAGAATCAAATATTCTAGAAGGCCTTCGATGGCACCATCGAGGCCGTCGACGATGAGAACGTCTGTTATCTTAACATGTGCATTGCCCATGGATGATTTTTTAAGGGATGCTTAAGCAACTCTTGGAAAACTCTTCTAAGACTTTAAGAGAAACATTTAGGCCAAAAAAAGGGAGCCTTGTGGTAGTGTTCGCTGAGTTTTTGTTTTGTTGTAGAGTGTAGAGAGTTTAATTTAGGGTTAGTATTGTGAGGAATTTTTTGAGAGATTATAAGAGTGGAGGGAAAGTGAGAGATTTCTTCCTCCTTGCCGCTTTGAAGAAGAATTCTGTCTGCTGTAAAGAAAGGAAGAGATTCATAGGAACTTCGAGGAGTTTGCTTATAGAGGAGTTAGAGATAAGTGATATTTACTTATTAAAGTTTGTATGACTTTGCTTTTCTATATAAGTTCTAAGCTTTATCGTATCTTCTCCATGAGTTCTGAGTAGTTTTCTCTGTCTTTCTCCTTGTCTTGAAATTTTATGAAATGGTGATTTGAATTGGTTGAGCCATGAGAATGTTAAAGAAGTTGTGATGATCTTTTCACTTCGATCTTAATTTACTTTCAATCTGGCCAATTGATTTGTTAAAATATGTTGAGTTTTACAACTAAAGTAAAGATTACATCCAAGATTGAGGGAGGTCAAAGTCCTTGAAAGTTGGGTGCAAATAAATAGGGAAATAAAATTATCGGGCGTTTGGAGATTTTACAGTGACAGACTAAAATCCTCAATTCAGTCCTATCGTTTGGGAGCTGAAGTGTAGATGTTAGCCCTCAGGCGAGGGGAACGTGGGAGCTCCGAAGTGAGAGTCGGCTCAGCCTAGCCGCAGAATCAGTAACTAAGCATAGAATTAGTCAATGTTCTTTATGCCTGGACCACTAGCCGCAAAATCAGTAACCAAGCATAGGATTAGTCAATGTTCTTTATGCCTGGACCAAAGATTAGTCGCAGATTCAGTAACCAAGCATAAGATTAGTCAATGTTTTTTAAGCCTGGACCAAAGGGTAAAGAATATGTATACATCTATTTGGCACAATACAATTTGAACTAATTCACTTTATCCATTCACTTTAATTTCTTGACAAGAGAAGGATGTTTTCTTATATATTGAATATCACATTAAAATCTTTATTAGTACAATTAGTTACTTTCTTATATATCGAATATCACAATTACACCCTATTTTCTATCATTAGTTACTTATTAGTTATTAAAATTATCTATGAAGGATGCTTTCTTATATATTGAATATCACAATTAAACCCTACTTTATATCATTAGATATTTAGCACAATATAATTTGAACTAATTCATTTTATCCATTCACTATAATTTGGTAAAGAATAGGTATGCTCCTATTTGACACAATCTAAATTGAACTAATTCACTTTATCCATGCAATATAATTTGAACTAATTCACTTTATCCATTCACTATAATTTCTTGACAAGGAGAAGGATTCTTTCTTATATATTGAATATCACAAATTAAACCCTACTTTCTATCTTTAGTTTTTTATTAGTTCAATTTGAACTAATTCACTTTATTCATTCACTTTAATTTCTTGACAAGGAGAAGGACATTGAACTAATTCATTTTATCCATTCACTATAATTTCTTGACAAGGAGAATGATGCTTTCTTTAGATATTGACCTTCACATTATAAACTTTATAAGTAGAATTAGTTAATTAAGAGTGTGTTAAAATTACATTTTTATTTCAATTGCCTATTAGTGACAAATAAGCAATTTGAACTGTATTGTTGTGATTAAGTATTGATTTTCTAAATCCTAGGTTTGTAGCCCCTAGTATTACCCCCTGTGGGGTTGATATACAAGACTCTATTAGAGCTCTGTATTACTTGAGTGATACGTATACTTGCGTTGATAAGTGTGACTTTGCAATTATTGAATATTTTATACACACTTTTATCAAATCTATAACCATTGTCAAGTTTTTAGCGTTGTTGCCGAGGACATAAATCTTATAGCAACAATATCAAATTCTTAAATTTTTAAGCATATATAAGCGTCGGTTCACAAATAGTTAAAATTAAATTTTGGTCCGAAAATACCATTTTTAACGCCTCCTATCGTCTTCCCCAAGTCGAGTTCGCGATTTTGAGGGCTAGGGCAAGTGAAATTTAAAGATTTCTTGGTGGAATCAAGTGAGATTTTCTAGATCCAAGTTCCTTGAGGTAAGAGATTTATTTCTATACAAAAATTTTGGATTTTCACCATATATTTTAAGTACATTTGGAGGATTTTGAAAATTTACTATTCATGGTGAAAAGTGAAGAAAAATCTATGGAAACTGCTTGGGAAGTTTAGTTAGTGCTTTTGGAAGTTTAGTTTAGTGATTTAAACTTGATTTATAAAGTTATTTTTGGAATTTATCAAATTTGTAGAATGACACCAAGAATGAAAAGGAGCACTGGAAAGAGCCCATTTAATTTAAGCAAATTTGTCAGTGTAAAAGCTCAGGATCGATATAGTGATGCTCTACAGTCATGAAAATTGATTCAAGAGCGATGTTTTAAGAGTCTAGGTGGAGAAGTGGAAGACCTGATAGTTTGCCGACAGTGGAAACAGTTCTGTTGTTTCTTTGCATTGCTTTAATATCTGTTGTAAGGGAGTTTTATGCAAATCTCCTAGAGGTTGAGAATGATCGAGTTATGGTTAGAGGGAAGTTGGTACCTTTTACTCCAGAGGTAATCAACTTGTTTTACCATTTACCATCGGAAACTTTATGTTTTTATCTAAATTATATTCCTACTAAAGCGGAGTTAGACGAGATTAATTCATACTTGACTATTAGGAGAGGACTTTAGAAGATTACCAATGAGAGGAGAGTAAATTTCCCAACTTCATAGTTATGTGCACCTTCAAAGGCCTGACACTATTTCATTCCTGCCCGTCTGCTTCCGACCAATCATCTTAGTGGAGTGACCAGAGAGAGAGCGGCGTTGAATTATTGTATTTAGGAGAGAAAGTCCATCAAAATAGGGGCTTTAATCTATCACACTATCATCAGTTCAGCTGCTGCTACTACTACTGCAGGTATGAGATTTGCTTCCTTGATATTTTCTTTATGCGAGCAGGCTAGAGTAAGTATGATAGTTGGGAGGGAAGTTTTGTTGCCTTTGAAGCCCAATAAAAAAGTGAATGTGAAGATTTATTCGGAGCATTGATTTTTGGTTGGAGAGGAGGATTTTTCAGGAGCTATGGATTAGAGACCTCTCCTACATCTATCTTTGCTGCATCTTCATCAAGACCATCTACTTCACGTGCTTCTACATCTAGAGGTGATTTTACTAAGACTCAGGATGAGTTATTGCAGAAGATGATGGATAATATCAATTTTACAGCTGATAAGGTACAAAATTTAGAGCATTTTGCAGATCATACTAATAGTTATAATAGAAGGAAAAGTGATTATGAAAAGAAATTCCACTCATCTTTAGAGAGCCTGATTAGAGGTGAACCAGGAGTGCAAATTCCTTCATATCCTCGATATCCTGATTATGAGCCTGCANTGAGGAAACCGACCGCCACTCTAGAGCTCCCACTACTTCCTCCCCTAAAGGCTAACAATCTTGGATTAGTTTTGAATCAACTGAACCAAATTATGAGTTTATTATGTCACCTTAAAATCTCTAATTATGCTTCCAACAAAAGTATATTTCCCTATATATTTCCTCTTAATCCCATGGATGACATACTCCCCCATGAAATCAAATGTGTTTCTCCCTATGTTTTAGAAATCATATCTCATTTAAGAACATATGTCTCTCAACAAGTTTTAACATTTCAATTGGTCAGATTGAAAAGTAAATGAAGATTGAAGTTTAAATCATCACAAATTATTATCACTTTAAACCGTCAAAAATAAAATTTTTTCTTCACAAAACCATATCTTTAAAGTAGGGAGAAGGATAAAAAAGACTACTTAGAATTCATGAGAAGGATATGATAAAACACAAATTTCATATATAAAAATAAGTTTACAAAATAAAAGAAATAAAAATACAACTTATCTCACATTCCTTCACAAGAAAATCCCTAGAATTTCTCTCCAAGCACTTTCTCTCTTTACAATCACTCCCAATTATCTCTTAGAAATGTAGTGAAGAAGAAATCTCTCACCTTCCTTCTCCTCTTACAAACCTAGAAGAAAATCTCCTCTTCTATCTCCCTCTAACTCTCAAGCCCCACCTCAAAAGCCTTATCTTTTCGTCCCCTCCATTAGTATTTTCAAGTATTCTTCTTTTATTTTGAGCTGTCTCCTTTGAAAAAGAATTCCAAATTCCCTCCAAAAATTTCTTCAAAAGTCAACTCTTTTGAATTCAAAAGATGTGTCATTTGATCCAAGAGTCATATGCCTTCATAAAAGAACCTTCCAAAGTGTCTAGATGCATTAAATTACTCCAAGAGGTGTTTAGAATAAGTGTCACTATAAAAATTTGAGAAAAATTTATCTCAAATCGCCTTAATTTGAAAAAGTTGTCTCTAGCACATGATGCACAAGCTCTCTAGGTTTTGCTCCAAATGTCCAGAATCCAAAATTGGCTCTTTTTTCTCCAAATTTCATCCTTTTTGACATCTTTTGTCCAAATGCCTAAAAATTATATACCTGCAAAAAAATCAAAAAAATACTCTTCCTTAAAGTGCAATATCACCAAAAGTAAGCATAAAATAGGTACTTAAAACAGTATATTATTTTTTGTGTATCAAAATCCCCCAAACTTAAATGTTACTTGTCCTAAAGTAGCACTTTTATTACATAAAAGAATATGGCTTAGCATAAAGATTAACTTATTACTTCTATACTTTAGTTTAATAAATAGAATAATAAAATCTAAGAAAAATTCTTTAATAACTTAGATTTAAGTTCAAAGTGTAGGAAGACTTAGTAATCAAATTTAAGATTTCTGCATCTCTATTCATTCCAAAAAGAATTGCAATTCATCATATTAAGGACATTTGGAACATTCATATGAAAAATAACTTCATAAAAACTTTACTAGGAATGCTACTAATACTCCAATATAAGTTTAGAAAATGTAATAAAGCTCCTTCTTTAAGTTGATTCAAGTGAAGCCAATTTTTTATCAGGCATCTCCTCAAGCTTCTCCTTACTTATTTTTCTTTTCTTTTTTTCTTTTATTACTTTTTTCTTTTCTTTTAGGAAATTTTCAATCTTTTCTTTGTTTATCATTTTCCAAGTGAGGATTAATATATCTGGATAGACCTTTAATGATTTTGAACTTCACTATCCTCTTCTTAAGTCAAAACTCTATAACTTTCTTTACTTTATACATTCAAAATTGTTTATGATTTTTCATAAAGTCTAATTCCTTTCTTCTTACATGAAACTCTAAAATTCTTAACACTTCAAAAATACAATTTCCTTTACTTTAATCTTATCCTATCATACGAAATATCTTCAACTTTAGAATTGACCTTCATTATTAAAAAAATCTTTACCTAAATTTACCATAATACTTATAGATAGAAGTATAGTCATTTAAAGTTAAATGTTAATATCCCAGGCCATGTTAAATTAATATTTAAAAATATAGTTACTTAAGGACAAATAAAATTTAGTTTACTACTTTTCAAAATAAATTTTCTTTTCCCCAAACTTAAGTTCTTAAATGATATTAAATATATTTTGAATATAAAATTTAAGAGGTGAAAGAAAATAATAAATGCATGAAAATAAAAACAGATCTGTATAGGATTTTTTACTATGAAACTGGGCTCTGGTATATTGTAGGTAGTAACTGTAAAACTACATATAGGCTTTAAAGCATTAAATAAAACATAATATATTGTAGAGAACTTGTTGAGAATGAAAAACATAAATACCAAAACTGAAAATACCAAAAAATACAAAAAAATGAAAGTCTACAATTACTAGTACAAATTCAGTTCAAAACACAACATAAAAAGTCTTTTACTATAACAAGTTTCAAATAAAAGCACATCTCAATATAAACAAAAACAACAAAAAAACATCAAAACAACTAAACAAGACTCATAAAACATCAGTATTCATCTCCTTCCTCTTCATCATTTGATTCTTCTTCTTCTTCTCCGTCTTCTTCATCATCATGAATGGGAGTATAGGGAGTGAAATTAGGGCAAGTAGGAAAGTCCACATTAGGTTCACCACTAAGGTGTCTTACCATGGCATTTTCTAAATGCAATAATTAAATGCACATTTAGGTTCACCACTAAGTTTACCCACATTTAGTGCCTTCATGTTCTAAATGCAATAGTTGAATGCAGCTCTATCTTTAGTAACATCAATCAAATGATTTATTGGCAATAGTCTGATAGAAATAAAGTGGTGCCATATTTTTGACTGAATAGTCAACATAGAAGCAGAGACGTTAACTATCTTGTTATTCTTAATCTTCCATTCCCCTCTTCCATCAGTCAAAAATGCGGTCACTTCCTCCAGTGATGAATCAGTCATAACAAATGAAACATATTCATCAAAAAATACACCCATCAAATCATAAAAAGTACTGATCCAATTAGCAGTAAATTCAACTTGTTTACCTCTAACTAGGATGTGATCTTCATTAGTGAATCTCAAGTTTTCATAAAACTTCCAAACCATCGTGACAATTGCCACGACAGTGAAGTAGCAGAATCTTTCCCAATTCTTGGCAAGAATCGGTCTTTCAACCTTGCCACCTCGGTCTACAAAAAACCACTCTCGGATCATTCTATTGGTCTTCATTTCAGTATTATAACTATGTTGCGCTTTGAGACTAACAAATCTCCGTGCATCGAAGTCCTCAAACATCCTTCCTCTCTTAAGTCGGGGAGCCATTTAAAAATTCTACGAAAATCCAAATATAGTCCAAATATGTTACTAAATCAAAAATATAACTCTTCAAGCAAGGTTTTTTGGTAAGAAACTTTTCACCATGAGTTTTCTCCAAGTATTTTCATAAATAATTCCAATTTTTGGATCTCCCAAAATTCATGGGGAAAATAAAAATTTCAAATTTAAAGTAAAGATCTTACTAAGAGAAGATGAAATCTATAGTTTTTAGCCTTCTAACTTTTCTCTTTCACCCACAATGTGACGCCATAGACAACAGTCTTGAGTTAGAAGATGACTCAAGTAGCAAAAATGGAGTTAATCCATGCAATTTTGTGGTTTTCTAGGCAATATAGCTTGTTCGGGACTTTGGCGCATCATGCACCAGAGCTCAAATTTTTCAGATTTTGATTTTTATGGAAATTTGCTCCATACCGCTTTATGTCAACCTTTATTTAACTCAAATAAACTTTTCTAAGAATACATAAACATAACACTAACACTAAACTTTCACAAACAACACAAAACTCACATTTATATATAAAATTTATGCTATTATAGACTGATATTTTTCAAGCCAACAAACATCAAATTCAGTGTTCTAAAGTAAACCAACATCCTAACACTAAAATCTAAACATCAAAATTCAAACAACACAACAAACTAAAAGAAACAGTACTACAAAAAACATTTCGTGCATAAATTTAGATCAAACATCATTTTCACTATCGTCCTCCTAGATATCTCCCAATTATTGGTAATGCATAGACAGATTGTAAAAGGGTCAAAAAGAAAATTCATCAGTTGAATTTTTCTCCTCAATCCAGCCATGTTTCTTGAACATACGTATCAATTCATCTTCAATACGCCCTGTATGTTCAAAATGCTCCTTTAGTCTCAAATCTAGATGATCCAGCATTTCAGTAATATTCTTAATCACGTACATGAGATTCTTCACATCTTTTTCTATCTTCTTGATCCTTTTTGAAAGTGTACTCAAGTTGCAGTAGGGTTGAATAAGTGATGAATTATGAGATCTTTGATTCATCAGTAGAATCATATCATTTACATCTCCCATTCCAATACAGTTGCATTAGACTTCTGGATCCATCGACTTCCAAAGAAGTAGCACTTTTTCCAGAATTTCATAAGGTACTTGAGCTTGACAACAATATAAGAAAATAGTGGATGGATATCCCAGTCCAGTTGCAGATCCATTCACAATCAAACCCAAAATTGATTTCATAATAATAGCTCTAACATCAATAGGTTTCTGGTTTGAATGCAATAATTTAGAGTGGCACTCTCCTTAGTGACCTTACTAATTTTCATGGTAGGCAATAACTTCGATGCAATAAAGAGGTGTCAGGCTTTTGAAACTGGAATTAAAAATGAAGAAGGAAAACTTACATTTCCATGATCTCTGGTCTCCCAATTAGCATCTTCATCCATAAGGTAGCAGTAGAGTTCATTCACATTTTCAATCACAAACATCTCATTTATTCTTGAAGGAGTGAATTGCACAAACATTCCACACACGTAAATTATTCCTTGGTTGATCCCATGAAGATTTGCATAAAATTCTTTTACTATGGGAACAACAATGGTGACAATAGTGTAGCAAAGCACTTCCCAACACCTCTGTGCAATAGTCTCTTCTACTCGAGTATTCAGTGTGTTGAATCCTCAATTCATAAATCCCCTTTCTTTAATAAGCCCCTTTTTTACAAAGACTTGATCATATAATTTCTGTGCATCAAAATTGATGAACTTTCTCCGGTTGGAAATTCCAAATCTAGCGGAGTTTCTAGAGTGGGAAGCCATAAGACTTAAAAAATGGTGACTCTTCTCACATTTCCCTCCATAAAATATGGTTTGGAGTCGGTTTTTAGGTGTTATATGGATAATAAACCACCAAAATATGCAAAAAATTGTCATTTGACTCATTTTAAACAATTTCAGACCCGCTACGCATCATGCACCAACTCTCTGGAATGTGGCGCATCATGCATCAGTTATAGAATTTTTGTCGTTTCGATTTTTATCTAATATATTCTAAATTTTTTTTCATAAAATTTAGGAAAATAAATATGTTTCTAATTATTATATCAAATACATGGTCTACATAAAGACAAAAATATAAATATACATGAAATGTTTCAAACAAAACAAACTAAAAATAAGCTAAAGAACGATACAAATGGGTTGCCTCGCACAAAGCGCTTGGTTTAATGTAGACAGCCCGACATTCCCAGTCATATTCTGGGTGACCCAACATTACTGTCTTTTTAAAATTTGGTCATTGACCATTAAAATATGATTTCAATCCATGCCCATTCACTTTATATATTTTTCCAGTCTTGCGGTCTTCAATTTTAACTGCCCCAGGGGGATAAACTTTTGTAACTCTATATGGCCCCTTCCACCTAGACTTCAATTTTACAAGAAATAATTTCAATCTTCTATTGCATAATAAAACTTCCTATTCAGGTTCAAATTCTCTTTTTATTATCTTCCGATCACGCCATTCCTTTATCTTTTCCTTATAAATCCTAGCATTATCATAAGATTCATTTTTGGATTCCTGAAACTCATTCAATTGCAATAATCTTCTCTCACCAGCTTTTTTCAAATTGAAATTGAATTATTTTATAGCCCAATAAGCTTTATGCTCCTATTTAATTGGCAAGTGATAAGTCTTCCCAAAAATTAATCTATAAGGGGACATTCCTATAGGTGTCTTATAGGCTGTCCTATATGCCCATAATACAGTATCTAATCTAGTAGACCAATCCATTTTATTAGGATTAACACTCTTTTCCAAACTTCTCTTAATTTCACGATTAGATACTTCTGCTAAACCACTCATCTGAGGATGATAAATAGTTGCAACTTTATGCACTATATTATAATTTTCCACCAATCTTGCAACGGTTGCATTTCTAAAATTAGATCCCCCATCGATAATGATCACTCTTGGCATTCCATATCTTGTAAAAATATTTTTAATTAAAAATTTTGGAACACTACGAGCATCTCATTGAGGTAAAGAGATTGCTTCAATCCATTTTGAAACGTAATCCACGACAACCAATATGTATATATTTTCGAATGAGGGTATAAATGGTCCCATAAAAATCAAATCCCCATGCATCAAAAATTTTAATTTCCAAATTAAAATTTAGAGGCATTTCATTTCTTATTGAAATATTACTTACTCTCTAACACTGATCACATGTTTTATTATATATGTTAACATCTCTAAATAGACTAGGCCAATAAAATCCAGATTGTAAAATTTTATGAATAGTTCAATCATTTCCAAAATGTCCTCCAAATTTAGAATCATGGCATTTTTGAATAATCTCTTAAATTTCTTTATAAAGCACACATCGTCCCATCATTACATCTTTACATTATTTATATAAATAAAGATCATCCCAAAAATATGATTTTGCATCCTGAATGGCTTTTTTTCTTGCTATTTTTTCATCTATATGGTAAAATACCACTAATAATATAATTTACAATATCAGCATACAAGGTATTTCCCATCCTCTTACAACATAAAGTCGTTCATCAGGAAAAGTTTCATTAGTCTCTTTTTTCATATCTAGTATTTCTTCCTGTTCTAGCCTTAATAGATGATCAGTAATTTTATTATCAATCCATTTTCTATCGATTAATACAAAATCAAACCTTGCATCAGAAGTACCCATCTAATTAATCTTGGTTTAGCATCCTTCTTTTGCATCAAATATTTAATAGCCGAATGGTCAGTATGAACAACACATTTATCTCCAATCACATATGATCTAAACTTATCAAAAGCATACATAATAACTAATAAATTTCTTTCAGTGGTGGTGTAATTAATTTGAGCATCATTAAGAGTCTTTCTAGCATAATATATAACTTTAAAAATCTTATCATATCTCTGCCCTAAAACAACTGTAATTGCATAATCACTAGCATCACACATTAATTCAAAAGGTTTCTCCCAATCTTCTGAAACAATTATCAGAGCAGTGATCAATTTTTCCTTTAAAGTTTCAAAAGCTTTAAGACAATCTTGATTAAAGTTAAACTTTGTATGTTTTTCCAGAAGTTGGCATAAAGGTTTAGTAATTTTTGAAAAATATTTAATATAGCTCCTGTAAAATCCAGCATGTCCTAAAAAGCTCCGAACTCCTCTTACTGTGGTAGGTGGAGGTGGGTTTGATATAGCATGTATTTTTTGCAAGATCTACTTCCATGTTATTTTCTAAAATTTTATATCCAAGCATAATTCTTTCTGCAACCATAAATTGTCACTTTTCCCAATTCAATCTGAGATTATTCTTTTCACAACATTCCAGAACTTTCTAAAAATGATTTAGACATATTTCAAATGAAGTTCCAAATGCAAAAAAATTATCCATAAAGAGTTCAATCCCTTTTTCAAACAAATCACTAAAAAATTGGCATCATACATCTTTGAAATGTTGCAGGCGCATTACATAAGCCAAAAGGCATTCACCAAAAAATAAAAGTTCCATAAGGATTAGTGAATGTTGTTTTCTTTTGATCCTCTAGAGCAATAGGTATTTGATGATAACGGGTACATCCATATAGAAAACAAAAATATTTATGCCTAGCTAATCTATCCAACATCTGGTACAAAAAGGGTAGAGGAAAAGGATTCTTTATGGTGGCAGAATTTAATTTTCTATAATCTATGCAGATTCGTCAACCAGTGAATTGTCTTGTTGATATCAATTCATTAGCTCATTTGTTACTACAATTAGACCTCCTTTGTTTGAAACATAGTGAATTGGACTAACCCAAGCACTACCAGAAATAGGATATATTATTCCAACATCTAACCATTTTAAAATTTCTTTCTTTACTACTTCTTTCATCATAGGATTTAATCTTCTTTGAGGGTCAACTCTTGGTTCATGTTGATCTTCTAATAAGATTCTATGCATAAAAATTGCAGGATTGATTCCTTTAATATCAGCTAATGTTCACCCAAAGACTTTCTTATTTCTTTTTAATCTTTCCAACAGTTGTTGTTCTTACATATCAGCTAATTCTGAGGATACTAGAATAGGTAATATAAATAAATCTACTAAAAATGCTTACTTTAAATTGGTAGGAAGCATTTTCAGTTCTAGTTTAAGGGGTTTCTCAACAGATGAAATCAAATTCTTGTTACTTTCTGTATGATCTAATATTTCAAATCTTTCTTAAACATAATCCATATCTTCTCTACCCACTTCCTTAGATTCATCTTGAATTCTATCTTCATCTTGATATTCCATATATTCCTTTTTAAATTCTATTTCAAAAGCTTTCTTAAAATATTCATGGCTTAAATATTCATCAATATCCATTTTGAAGCATTCAATCTCTTGCTCTTTTGTAGGGTATCTCATTGATTTTGCAACATTAAATGTAACCTCTTGATCACTAACTCTCATAGTTAGTTCTCCTTTCTGCACATCTATCAAAGCTCTTACGTTGGCTAGGAATGTTCTTCTAAAAATGATAGGAATTTCTTTATCTTCCTCCATATCTAATACAATAAAGTCCACAGGAAAGATAAATTTATTGACTTTCACCAAAACATCTTCTATAACTCCTTTAGGATAGGTAATCGAACAATCAGCTAACTGCAGAGTTACAGTTGTAGGTGAAATAACTCCTAAGCCCAACCTTCTGAAAATTGATAATGGTATAAGATTAATACTGGCTCTTAAATCACATAAAGCTTTTCCATAAAATCATTTGCCAGTAACACAAGGAATTGTAAAACTTCCGAAGTCTTTAATTTCCTCTGGAAGCTTTTTCTGAATTATAGCACTACACTCTTTGTTGAGTGCAACAGTCTTATTATCTATAAACTTCCTTTTCTTATTAAGTATATCCTTCATGAACTTCACATAGCTTGGCATTTGTTCCAAGCTTCAAAAAATGGAATGTTTATCGTTAATTTCCTCAAAATTTCTAAAAATTTCAAAAATTAATTATCCTTATATTTCTATTTCAATCTTCAAGGAAATGGAGGTGGTGGTATTTCTACTGTGATTTTCGTTGGCTTAATAGGATTTTCTGCTTCAAAATGAAAATCTTCACCAGATTTTTCATTTTCCACCTCATCTTTTTCAACTTCAACTTCTTGTTGAACTCTGTTTTCTAATCCTTTTCCTCTTCTCAAATGAATATTTTTAATTTGTACTTTATTCTGGTCTTTAGGATTTACTTCAACATTACTAGGAAATATTCTTGGAGGTCTATTGCTAAGTGCAGTAGCAATACATCCCAATTAATTTTTCATGTTTCTGATAACAACTCCTTGAATTTGTAATTCTTTCATTGATAAGTTTTTCTCCTTACTCTGTAAATTATTAAACCTAGTGGGTGTCAGCACTATTTTTGGTTGAAAGAGTTGTCCGTCAGAAGTTGTCGGTCACCCGAATCGAAATCCCGTCGCCTGTTTCAGAAGGACGTTTTAGTTTACACATATATATATAAGTCTTAGAAAAATATGAAATCAAATTGACCCCATATTTTTTGTAGTTTAAATGAAAGAGTGCTCTACCTCAAACCCTATATATGTCCCGGAGGATAAACATAAGACTTGAGTATGAGGCTCGATCAAATAAATTAAGAAATATATGATATTTGTTTGGTCTGCAAAATCATTTCATTTGCCAACAAGTTCCTCTATTTAATACAAATTATTAAATAGGGTTTATATTAAGCTGGGTTCGGACAAGCTTCCTATAAGGACAAGCCCCTATAGTTAATTACATCTTAGATAACCGAAGTCACCTAAGAAAACTCTCGATAAAAATCCAGGGAATATTATCCTTAAGGAGTTTAAAAAGATAGGACTATTCAACAAAATCGGACAAAGAGGTGTGAAATGGGAATTACTCAAATTTGGAACATTTTGTTGTAGAGTCTAAAGGAGAAAGAGCTTGGGGATCTCATAGATCTCGAGGAGAACCTCGGTGACTTCCCAGTCTATCTGATTTTTTGGCTTCAATTTTGAGGAGAATTTTATTTAAATAATTCATCTTTATTAGTTTAAGGCTTACATTTGTGTGAAACGATCACACAAAGCCTGAAAGATGTGAGGATTTAGGTCGTGACAGACAACAACCTCAGAATCCTAAGACAAGTTAGGGCTTATATTGTACAGTAGAGTTGTACAAAGGCCTAAAAATAAGGTGAGGACTTATTTTACATAAGCAAACAATCTCGAAATCCTATGACTTGTTGTTTAATTCTAAGGAAATAATTGTTTAGCTGGGGAAGGCAGCTTTTCCTGTTGAAGATGACCATGCTGCCCACCATGCTAGCTCCAAGCTCCTTGCCGTGATGAGTTTAAGTTTTCTAGTGTGTCAAGTTATGATGCCAAATCAGATGGCCCTATGGTTGTAGTTCTCTAAAAATTTATGGGGCATGTTAAATTTTATTAGAGCGACACTAGTTAGGATCCTACGATTCCCTCGTTCCAGTACCACTATTTTCTATTAAATTCACTTAGTCCAAATGAATTTAATAAACTCAACTTAATGAGTTCCATACTTTCATTTAGACTATGGGAAGCCTCATTAGCAACCATAGGTTATCTCCTCTGAGGGATTCCCGATCATCCGATAGAGACGTCTTAATTTAGTTGCAATTGTGGTTTTTTATGATGTTTGTGATTAAATTTTGAGTTTTCTTATATTTTGAATGTTGTGGAGGTGATTTTCATCTTGTTTGATTTTAGTTTTGGTTTTAGTTTTGCGGCTATCTTAACAGTTTTGGTTTTCATGCAGGGTGACATCGTTATTTAGTATGCAAGTTCGTATTTTGGATATACATGTAGGTGAGTAAGTACAGTAACGTACTAAAAAAAGGTATGGGAAACTAAAAATGCAGGTAAGTAAATCACAATAAAAGCGTACTTGGATGGTCTTCCTGTCATCTCCAACTAAAACTCAAAATGCATGTGAGGACATTTTATGTAAAGCGAGAAAAAAATAAGGTTCCTAGAATATATCTTGGTGAGTCCTTAGTGGTTTGATTAAGGATGATTTTATTAAGCAAAACACATCAAGTTCAAGAGACCTCCGAGGTATCCAACAGGTTAGGAGAAAAAGGCAGGTCGACACTTTCTCCTCACCGCCTGGTGAAAAGTCTCGAGCTCATTTAAACTTATTATGTTACTTAATAATCCATCCTGTAAATATTTCTAGTGTTCAATGAACAGTAATGTTTCAATTATCTCTAAGAGTAGGGTGATTATCATTTATCATTCAATTTGAGAATTATGCAGGTGAAGACCCTTAAAGGGGTAAGTTAGTGTTATTAAGACACTTAGCCAATTTTGGTTTTAACTTGGGCTTGCTGTGTTCAATTTCTAGTTACATTCACTTTTCTAATCCTCATTCAACAAAATTTTATTTAGCTTAGGTCACCACTAAGCTCTTAAGATCCTGGTGGATACCTTAGCCATTTTGAAAGAGATTAAATTTAAAGTGAAATAATCAAACATCTAAACATTTAAATGTCACTTGAACACCAAATAGAGGTATTAAATTAGTGAGTTATTAACACCCAAAACTATACCCCTAAGTCTAGGATCATTCAGTTTGGTAGACATCTAAATTTTAATAATCTAGGAAATTTCAAATTTATCCTTTAATTGAAAAAAGTGAGATTGGTTTCTACCAATTAATCCCTTGTGTTTCAATCATCCAAACATGTTAATTAAGATCAAAGCTTGCCCATTTCCCTTTCTTGAATTAAGCCTAATTTCATCCCATCTTACTCATGGGTCAATTAAGACATTACAGGAGAAACTGTAATTTTTCAGATTTTAATTTAATTTATATATTTATTTATATGCAAGAATGGGATATTTGAAAGAAAATTTCATAACTTGACCAAGGCAAAGCCTAATCACTTGAAGTTTTTATTGGAAGTAGATGTAGACTAAAGAAACACTTGGACAAAATTACATGATTTTTTTAATTTTATTTGAATTATTAGAATTATTTTAATTTCTGGAGTATTAGTTAATTATAAAATATTTTAAATTTTGAAAATTATGTTTTACATTTTTATTAAATCTCTCTGAGGTCAAGGAATCTTGAATAACAAATTTTACATTTTTATGATTTTTTTTTGCATTGTTAGAATTATTTAAGTGAAAGATTAAGAAAAATTCATTTTTAGCCCTTAAAAATTATTTTAATCTTTAAAATTCAATATCTTCACTTAGAAAATTAGGAAAGATATTCTAATTATTCTTAAGTTCCTAGAAAATAATTTAGAACATTTCCATAAATTTTATTAATTTTGTGATTTTTAATAATTTTTAATTATTTAAATATTTAAAATAGGTTTATAAATGAAAATTTTATTTTATTTAAAATTTAAGTTTTAGAAAATTGCTCTAATCACAGAGAACTCCCAAAACAAATTATTATGATTTTTTTAGTCATATTTTAATTATTAAAAATCATTTTAATGTCCAAAATGTCATTTAACTTTTAAAATCAATTTGAGTTATCAAATGAGGTCCAAATATTTTGAAAATTTTATGAGGAGTTCTCTGAACTTTAAATCACAATAGAGATTAAAAAACAAGTCATTTAGATGATTATTTTTCCTAATTTATTTTTCTTTGTGTTTTAGGGTTTTGTGAGATTTAAGTGTGCTCGTAATGACATGACCCATGAAAAATTTTCCAAAAGGTTCCTTAGTCACAATAAACCTTTAAAAATTTCTTTGGATTTTTCTAAGCAACATGCTAGTTATTATGTCTAATTTATACAAATAATAGACATAAACTTGAAAAATATGGATCTTTACGTAGAGGTCTTCTCTGACTTTGGAAAAATCAGAGAATATGCCTCAAGACAGAGGAAACAACATGCCAAAATATCAAGCTATGGTAGAATTTCTACATGCATGAAGAGTTAAAATACTCAAATTAGTATTTAATTATTTAAAAATAAAATATTCATCAATCCACATTATTTTTCTCTGTTCATTGAGCACTTGATATTTTTATTTGATTTTTGTGATTTTTCTACACCAAGATATGGATTTTTGAAGGTAGGAAGCATTTTCTAAATTATTTAATTCCATATTTATCTACTTAAACGCGTGGCGCCACGCAATCATGCAACGGCTCCAAAAACACGCATGGCCCACTCTAGCTGGATGCCGCCTTCCATGTTGCCACTGACTAGAACCGCGCTTTATGAACCAAACTCCCATCTGGCGCAATCAGAGCACTCCATTTGATACACACGCGATCCAATGATTCCACGTCATCATCCCCAAATAAAGTGAACACGTGACCGTTAACATTCAAACCCTAAGATCTCACTCATTTCCCAACCAAATGACCTCGAGTTGGATCCTATGGACTCGTGTAAATGTGACAAACACATCTATACGATAAAAATGCCATTAAACTAGCCTTGATCAAATAGAGAATCACAATACGCTTTGGAAGAGGGTAAGTTCAATACCTTTGCTATGAGAAAGGAAGCTTCAATAAAAGGTGCTCGACACATTTGTGGAGGTCCAAGGAGGCTAGGGATTGAGTCTCTGGTCACTGTGAAAGGTGTACACCCAAATTCAATCAACGACGAGTTTGGAAGTTGATCAAAGTCTAGTGTAGAGGCTCTTTGTGAGGGTGGTTTGATCGGGAATTGTCCTCTTTCACTATGGTGAAGGTGTGGGTGAGTTTAATTTAATTTTTGAGAATTGTGGAGGTGCGGAGAGTTCTGTTCTATCTATGGCATGAATTTGAGCTCAAAAATTAAAATCAGGCAAGGGGAATTAGGGTAAGGAAGTGGTTGGGTTGCATTGAGGAGGTTTCAAAGAGGATATGGGAGCAATTTAGAGGGGTCTCCTTAAGAAAATTTTAACACCTCTCTCTTGGCCATGAAGGGGCCATTTTATTGCCATGGTCGAAGAGGGGAGCTCAGGGTCGGACCATGGGTGCAAATGTCTGCCTAGGTGGTGGGCTAAAAAGCTCTTAGGTTTGATTTTGTGAGTTGGCCCCTAAGGTTAAGATTGGGTTTGATTCAATGGTGGTGGCTCTCAGTTTAGCCATTTTCCAGCCACCAAGGTGGCTGGCCAAAGAGGGAGTGGTAACCTCTTGGCTCAGGAAGGTCAGAGGGTGGCTAATGATGATTAACTCCCTATGACAATCAATGATGGAGGAGATTTTGCATAAAAAGGGAAGGAATCCCATAATTTGGGGATCTATTGGTCCATAACATGCTTTGGTGGATTTAGGGTGGTTTAGCCTGGTCCTTAGGAGGAGCTGACTGGCTGTGGAGTCACAAATTTGGTGACTTTTGGGTGGTTAGGCCAATTTTGGTGCATGGATTCAACTTGGGTCCAAATGGCTAAAAGTTAGGTTTGGGTTAAGCTAGCCATAACTTTGAGCCTAAATTATTGATCAACATCGTGTAGATGATTGTAATGAAGATTTTTGGTGAAGGATTAAAATGATTTCGAGTTCAATTGGGGGTTCAATTTGAAGGGTTTTAGAATTTTTGTCACTTTTGGCATGTTGGTCTAGACTTGGGTCTAGATTGGGTGAGGCTTAGGCTAAGTCTAAATAGATTATTGAAAATTTTCAATAGGAATGTCATGAAGAGTTTTCAACATAAAATGGGTGCCAATTTTGGGGTTAAGGCATTCAATTTGGTGGTATTTTAAGGTATGGCCAATTCAAGGCAAAATTGAGGCTTTTGTTCTTAGATCAAAATTAAATGAAACTGAGGCCTCACCAAGGCCAATTTAAAGTCAATTTTGATGTATAGGATTGTTATGAAGAGTTCTCAACATAAATTTTAGCAAATTGAGTAGGCTGTGGGGTTCAATTTAGAGAGATTAAGTCATGAAGACAAAATTGGGGGTTTGACTTAGATCAAAATTGGGCTCAAAGCATGGGCTAATTGAGCTTGTATTTCATTTAAATTGGTCATATGGAAGGAGAATTTGAGTTTAGGATTGAAATTAGAGGAAATTGGGACAAAATTAATGGACATTTGATGTAAATTTGGGGAAATTGGGCCTTTAAAGGCAATTTGGGGGTTTTAGGCAAAATGATCAAATTGGTCAAACTGGGTCCAATTGAGGGGGTACAAATGGGTTTTGGAGACATTTGGAGTGATTTTGGAGGTTTTGGGAAATTTTGGGGTGCCAAGGGTATTTTTGTAATCTTGTGTGGTTTTGGGCAATTTGGGTATTTTCAAAAGATTTGAAACGACTTTTGAACAAATTTGGATATTTTGGAAGAATTTGAGGATTTTGACCAAATGAGGGATTTGGGAGTGTTTAGGTAGTTTGGGTAGTTTTGGGGGTGAAAGGTCAAATTGTTTACTTTGGTAGGGTTGGGGTATCAACCACCCTACATGAGCTATGGACCCCATCTGGGTCCTCTATGCACTGGTCTTAGATAAACATTAGCATAGGGCTAGTGGATTTAGGGGACCATCTACATGAGTCTCCCAAAGGATCAAGGGACCATAGTCAGGAAAATTTGGGCTTAGGGTTGTGAGTGATTGTGAGTGCAGTGAGTGTAGTGAGTGCCTTAGCTCCAGAAAAACACTCAGAGTCAACTGTAAGGGCAAGCAGTCTTATGGGGACTCACCTTGAGCTCCCCCATCTTGACCCTACCTATTAAGTGCTAGAGATTAGGACCTATATGTGGAACTTCATGTTGAGCAAAGAGAAGTGTAGAATTTCTAATGGTGAGGGTTCCTTTTCTAGTTTTCTAAGAATAGTCAACAGGAAAGACCTATGGATTTACCTTAGGCTACTAAAGAGGAAAAACTAAACCTCAACCAAAAGTGAGGTCAACAGGGGTAATAAGGTTTATAAGCATGGTTCCCTTGATGGTTGGAGTTTCTTAATGGGTTCATAGTGTTGTTTCCCCATTACTAATTTGCGACATTTGAATTATTATTATTCCAACTAAAACTTGGATGATTCTTCAAAGCAGAATTATAATAATTGGCATAAGGATTATTAGAACGATTGTTTATTGTATTTAAAGTCTCATAAAAAGGTTGAGATTCTATCATTAGTCCTAATGAGTTCTCCTCAAGTACAGGTGTTGTCTGAGAATAATTCATTTTGTATTGATCTATCCTTTTTGATATAGCAGATATTTGGGCAGCTAAAATAGAAATTACATCGCAATCATGTATATTAGCTACTCTCTTTAGATTTACCCTTTTTGAGAGCCATTGAAAATTATTAGTAGTCATCTCTTCAATTAATGAATATGCTTCATTGAATGGTTTTGACATTAATGATCCACCAACAACAGCGTCAATATCGATCTAATAAATCTAACCAACCCATTATAATAAGTTTGAATTATTAACCAATTTGGCAATGCATAGTGTGGAAACTTTCCAAGGAGATCTTTAAATCTTTCTCAGGCTTCATAAATTGATTCATTTGAAACTCACAAAAAGATGTGATATTATTTCTAAGCTTAGCAGTTTTTAAAGGTGGGAAATATATAGATAACAATTTTTTGTGATAAATCTTCTCATGTCTGATAGATCCAGACGCTAATGACTGCAACCACATCTTAGCTTTATCCCTTAGTGAAAAATGAAAAAAGTTTAAGTCTGACGGTATCATTTGACACTCCATCATATTTAAATGTAGCACACAATTTCTACAAAACTAGCAAGGTGTAAATTACGATCTTCATTACGTGTTCCTCCAAACTGATTGTTTTGTACCATTTGGTTAATAACATGTTTAATTTCAAATGAATTGAAAGCTACAGTAGGATTTTGAATACTCAAATGAATTTTATCTACTGTAAGATTTGCATAATCTCCTAAAGGTCTCTAATGATGTTCATTTTCATTTCCAACATTATTTAAATCACAAGCCATTTTGCTAAACTGATCTTTCTCTTTTGTTGCTTTCTAATTTTTCTAACAGTTCTTTCTAACTCAGAGTTGTAAGGTACTAAATTTTTAGATCTTACACTAAGCATAAACTGAATAAAGCAAGTAATTAAAAAAAACCAAACACACTAAAATAGAAAATGTTCAAATTAAACTAAAAACACACCCTTTTCTTATTTTTTTTGAAATAAAATATAATAAAATACTAATATTTTCCATTACTTATCTGAAAATGGCGCCAAAAAGTTGACATGGAGATTTTTGTATGTAAATATTTATGAAGTTAACACCTTTTAACGGCACTAAAAGACTCGATGTAGGCAGATTTATAATAAATATTGAATATAATCCTAACAAAACTCTTTATAGAAATTAAATTTATCCTTTAAAACTCTTTTTAAACGGTCAAATCTCTCCTAAATATCATTTCAGGTATACATATCATTCAAGTAATAAAGGGCTCTAACGATGTCATAGAGGTTGATTCCATAGTGTAGTTGGAAAATCCTAAAGTAAATTATTGAAATTATTTTATAATTAAAACAAAAAATAAAATTAAAGTGTGAAATTTGAAAATTGACTACTCAAATGAATGCTAATTGCAATGCATATGAAATATTATAGAATTTAAACTAAATTAAATACTAAACTTTCAAAAGTAAAATTGCGAAAATTAAACAAAGTTTTTGTTGTGGCGGAAAGTTGAAATTTAAGAAAGCATCATTCCCCTTTATAATGAGTATATGGTTTGTGAAGAAAATGAAATCATTTGAAAATACATATATAATTTGTTTTGTGCCAAATAGGAGCAATCCTATTCTTCACTCTCTTTTGGGTGCTATAAAGAACATTCACTAATCTAGAGTTTGGTTCCGAATTTCGTGGTTAGACTGGGAGGATACTGGCTGCCATTCTAGAGCTCCCACTACTNAAACTTAAATTTTAAGTCATTTTTAATTATTTTTAAATTAAAAATAATAAAAAATCATAAAATATTAAAAACTCATGGAAATGTTTCAAATTACATCCTAAACACTTAGGAATCATTGGAATATTTTTCCAAGGTTTAAAAATAAAGATATCTATTTAAACTTTAAAAATGATTTTTAAGGTTTAAAAATAGAATTTTCACCAAAATAATTTTAAAAAATCAAATAAAAATCAGAAAAATATAAAATAAATTTTTTTGGGTTCTCTGATCTCAAAGAGATTTTCCAAAAATATAAAACATAGTTTTTAACATATAAAATATTTTATTTTTATTAAAGCCCCCAAAACTTTAATTAATTCTAATAAAATCATTAACATGTAAAATATTTTATTTTTATTAAAATCCCCAAAACTTCAATTAATTCTAATAAATCAAAAACTTCAAAAAATTATAAAATTTTGGCCAAAGGACTGTCTGGCCTTGGGCTAGCTCAGATAAAAATTTCAAGTGATTAGGAATTGTCCTGATCAACTTTTGGAATTTCCTTTGGAGATGCATATTTATGCATAAAAATAATTATATGAATTAAATTAAATTGTGAAAATTCATATTTTCTCCTTTGATGTCTTAATTGACCTATCAGTAAGGTTACATCAAAATTTCAAAATCATTTGACTTAAATTTGACAAATTATGAAAGTTTGGACACTTAGGGGTAAAATTGTAATTTTGAATATTTTNCTTTGATTTATTTAGTTTAGAACTTAACTTAATTTCATATATGTTATAAAGTAGAAAATCTTGCTAGCTTAGATCTTAAACTTGAAATTTAGAAACTGGTGCCTTTTATTTTTCTTTTTATCATGTTTGTAATTTTGTCTTTATGTTAAGATTATGATGTCAGTAGTGTGTAATTGCTTTTAAGTTTATACCCACTGCTTAGAAGTCTATTTGAATCTTTACATGTTAAAGTAAAATGAAAGTATAGAAAATTTGATCAAAATTAATTTTACTCATGTCTTTAGTTTTATACTTGTATAATTAGGATGTAAAAATTTCTGTTAACATGTTATTTCAATTTTCATTTCCTGCCTATATAATTATCTGATGCTAAACTGTTTAGTCTGTTAAAAATTTAAGTTTGGGAGGTTGAAAAATATTTTCAAAACTGGAATTTTATTTGTTCTCAAATGTACTACAAGTGAATTTGATTTAAAAAAAATGATTATGTATATGAAGTTATATTAGGGAAGTAAAATTTGATTTTATAAATGAGGAAAGAAAATGGATTATGTATATGAAGTTATATTAGGGAAGTAAAATTTGATTTCAGAAATGAGTAAGAAAATTTAGTTAAAATTTTTAAAAACTAGAATTTTATTTGTTCTCAAATGTGCTACAAGTGAATTTGATTTGAAAAGAAAAAAAAAAACTAGAATTTTATTTGTTCTCAAATGTGCTACAAGTGAATTTGATTTGAAAAGAAAAAAATTGATCCTAAATAAAGGAAGTAAAATTTGATTTTAGAAATGAGTAAGAAAATTTAGTTAAAATTTTAAGTAACTAAGAAAATTTTAAGTTAAAAATTTTTAGTATAGAAAATGATTAATATAAGTGACTATCTTTAGTAACAAAAATTGTATTTTTGAAAATTTTAGATAATTTAGAATTTTATTTTTAATACTTAAATTTCTTTTATTAAAATTATTTTTAAGCTATTATTATATTTATAAGTAAAAGTTTTATTTTAAGACTTTACTTTAGGAAAGGAGAAGTGGAATTCAAAATCATTCAAAGCCTATTCAGATATAGCAATTCTTGCCTGAAAAAAAAAGAAAAAGAAAAAGAAAAGAAAAAGAAAACAAAAGAAAAAGAGAAGAAACAGAAAAGAAATGTAAGGGAGGAGAAGCTTGAGGATTAATGCATAATAAATTGGTTCTACATTTGATCTTTTTAAAGTATAAGACTTGATAAAATCTTAAGCTTATAAATATAATATAGTAAGTAAAATTATTTTTTAATAAAAATTTTTTAAGTAGAGAAAATAAAAGAAATTACAAAATTTTTGAATTAGATAATAACTCAAATTTTCATAGTTCTTAACATTAATAAGTTTAAAATCTAAATTTAGAGAACCTTACCAAATTTCTGAATTAGATAGGAACTCATATTTTCGTAGTATTTAACATTTAAAATTTTCAAACTTTAGGTTGGTCTCATTTACTAATTATTTATTTCTAAATTAGACTACTATACTTCTAAATTTAAATTTTAGTAACTCCTAAATAAACTCATATACATATAAAAAATATTTAGTAACTTTAAACTTTAAGTTGGTCTATATTACTAATTATTTTTTTCTAAATTGGGCTACTATATTTCTAAATTTCTAAATTGGACTACTATATTTTCATAGTTTTGATCACCTAAAATATATAGTATTTTTAGACACTTTTTTATACCTATTTTTTAGATATTGTGCTTTAATGGAGGGTATCTTTGTGTTTTTCTTACAGATACAAGAAAAAATAGAAAAAAAATGCTTAAAGGAGTGAAAAAAGATCAAATTTGGAGCAAAAAGGTGAAAAATTATGGAAAGAGTTTTGGCGTCTAAGCGCCAGATCTGGCGCTTAAGCACCGGTTAAACAGAGAAGGTCGCACCTAAGTGCTGAGAGTCCACGGTTAAGCGTCAATTGCAGTTACTAGACGAGTAAAATCGGTTTTCACGAATTTCGAAGAGGTTTTTGAGGCACTCATTGGCTTAATAGGTGGTTGTAACCACCATGGACAAAAGTTATCATGAAAGAATGCGTCTCTTGGGCAAATACATCAAATCAAGACACATTTTGAAGAGATCTCAAGGCACATCTTGGAAAATTATAAAAGAAATAAAAGAGGACTTAGAAAAGAGTCCTTAAAAATATTGACAAGTTTTGAAAGTTCTTCTCTGGGGAGTTAGTTGAGAGAGATTTTTAGGAACCATTTTTTATTTAATTTATCCTTTTTGTTATTTTGTTTTGAGTGATTGTAAAAGAGAAGAGTTTTAAAGGAACTTCAAGAGTTTGGTGGAGGACTTGAGATAAGTTTCTATCTTTTTTGTTTTAGACTATTTTTAGTTTTAGTCGAGAATTGTTGTTGGTTTAACAATGATTTCTTCTTTTAATCTAAAGTGTAGTTTTATTTTCTCCATGGATTTTGAGTATTTTTCTTTATCTTTCTTCTTAAAATGATAAGTAATTAAGTTCTGAATGAAAGTTGTGGAGAGTATTGATCTTTAATGTTAGAAGATGTTGTGAAGATTTAAATCTATGCACTTCATTTACTTCATGATTTGGTCAATCTAGATGTTAAAATTTGTTGTGAGAACATGTAAGAACCGGGTTGGTATTGTCTCAGTCAATAACTGGAAAGAATCACATGAGGTTGTATGAATGAGAATGTAGTTCATATGATTGTGTGCAAGTCAATGAATTGAAGGAAATTAACCTCGGGACTGGAGAACAACCCCGACCTAGATTTATAAGTTATCTACTCAACAATGAAGAATCTTTACAACTGATCAAACTGTTAACAAAGTTCAAAAATTGCTTCGCATGGAGCTATGATGAGATGTCAGGACTATCAGTAGAGATTGCAGTTCATATACTCGGGATAGACAAAGTCATGTCTCCGTAAAACAATCTCCCAGAAAATTGCGCCTCGAAATAGAGCAGCAAGTCATCGACGAAGTGAAGAAATTAATAGACGCTAACTTTATAAAAGAAGAGAAATACCCCACATGGTTAGCCAACATTGTTCCAGTCAAGAAGAAAAATGGACGAATCCATGTTTGTGTTGACTTCAGGGATTTGAACAAAGTGTGTCCAAAAGATGAACTTCCATTACCGATACCAGAAATGATGGTGGTATCGCTTCAACACATGAAATTTTCTCCTTCATAGACGGATCTTCATGATACAACCAAATCAAGATGGCTCCAAAAGATGCAACACTTACAACCTTCAGAACATCGATTTGAATTTTTTACTACACAATAATGTCATTCAGCCTAAAGAACACTGAAGCAACATATCAACGTGTAATGAAAAAGATTTTTGACGACCTCATTCATAATCAGGTAGAATGTTACGTGGATAATTTGGTCATCAAAAGTAAACAAAAAATAGACCATTTGTATGATTTGAGGATCGTGTTCGAACGGTTACAAAGATATGATCTTAAATTGAATCCCTTAAAGTGAGCCTTTAGCGTTATCTTTGGGAAGTTTCTATGATTGGTTGTCTGTCATTGGGGAATCGAGATCGACCCAGATAAGATTGAAGCTATCTTGGAATTGCCTTCTCCTAAAACCTTGAAAAAATTACATTCCTTCCAAGGAAAGTTGACATATCTGAGACGCTTTATTTCTAATCTCTCAGATATGTGTCAGCCCTTCTCAACACTAATTAAAAAGGACGCCAAATTCATTTAGTAAGAGAAATGCCAACAGACCTTTGAGGACGTTAAGCAATATTTAATGACACCTCCTATTTTAGCAGCCTCTATCCCAAGAAAATCGTTGATACTTTATATCGAGGCCATAGATGACTCTCTTGGAGCCCTCTTAGCCCAAGTTAATGACAAGGGTAAAGAAAATGCACTCTACTACTTGAGTCACTGCCTAATACCGATGGAGATGAGGTACTTACCCATTGAGAAGCATTATCTAACCTTGATTTTTGCCGCCCAAAAACTTAGACATTACATGCTTTCTCATAAGATTACCTTATTTTCAAATGTCAATCCGTTGCAATATTTGATGACCCGACCAACACTCTCCGGACGTCTAGCAAGATGGTCTTTGATATTATTGCAATTTGATATAACTTTTGTTCCCCTCCGTACTATTAAGGGACAGATTATGGCATACTTTCTCGTCGCACACCCACTTTCAGCTGGGTCCCCTCTTAATGATGAACTACCAGAAGAGTAGGTACTATAAATGGAATTCTCCAGTGCACAACGCTGAGAAATGTACTTCAATGGAGCTTTGTTAGCCAGAAAGGACAAAGGATCAGACATATTTATCCCAAACAAGGTAGGTATTAGTTTGATCTTTATCACGCCAGATAAGGTATGTTGAGGTTCTCATACCACCTGACAGAGCCATGTACCAATAACGAAGCAAAATATGAAGCCATAATCACCGGATTAGAGTTGGCATTCTCGATGGATATAACATACATTGCCATCTATGGTGACTCACAACTCGTCATCCAACAAGCCATCAGACAATACAAGATTTTGTAAACGAGATTAGAAGAATACCATCAATACATGATGAAGCAGCTTGAACAGATCCCCAATGTAACTTTCTACCGGATTCCTAAGAGTGATAATACCCATGCTGACATTCTAACAAAACTCGCAAAAGAACTGGCATGTCCCCCGGAGGATTCCATTGATATCACAGTACAAGGAAGACAAGTTTTGTCTTGAATCGACCTCGAAACTCTACACAAGCTCATGAAAGAAGAATAAATAATAGTTGCAGTTGCTAACATCAACAAAGACTGACGCAAGTCATTGATAGAATATTTGCATACTGGAAAGCTACCATAGGACAAGTCTGAAGCATGTCACATTACAAAAAGGGCTATGTCATATGCTCTAGTAGATGATGTCCTCTACAGGAGATAGTTTGACCAGATGTGGCTACAAGGTTTAAGCAAAGCCAAGACACTAAATATTGTCAAAGAAGTACATGTCAGATTGTGTGGCGCTCACCAGCAGGGCCAAAGATGAAAATGAAGATCAAAAGACTAGGATATTATTGGCCAGCAATGATGTCCGATTGCATGGATACAGCTAGAAGATGTCACCAGTGCTAAGAGCATGGGGTGGTCTTACACTAACCCCAAAATGTGCTACACCCAACCGTTGCCTCGTGGCCATTCGAGTGTTGGGGAACGGACATAATAGGTATGATAGACCCTCCGTCTTCCAAAGAACATAAGTTTCTCCAAATGGGCAGAGGAAGTGCCTCTACGAGAGGTTACAACACAGCACATCCTTCAATTCTTCAAAAGACAAATCATCTACCATTTCAGAGTACCGCAAAGAATAATTTTCGACAATGGGACAGCCTTTAAAAGCACCAAAAGCATTAATTTCATCAAACGACAACAGATAGATTGTAGATACTCTAAAATTTACTATCCAAAAGCAAATGGATTGGTCGAAGCCTTCAACAAGACATTTGTACAAATTTTAAAGAAAACACTGGACGAAAACAAAGAGATTTGCACAACAAGTTATTAGAAGCCTTGTGGTCCTACCGAACGACGTTTAGGACTCCCACTCAGTATACACCCTACATGCTTGTGTACGGGTCCGAGGTCATACTACCATTAGAAATCTAGACGCCGTCCCTCAGAGTCGTTGTCGCCAACCAACTTACAAAAGAAGAAAGTGCAAAACTCAGACTTAACGAATTAGAGAGTCTTGAGGGAAAACGACTAGAAGCACAACAACATTTAGAACTCTACCAGTCAAATATGGTACAAGCTCATGAAAAATTAGTTCACCCAAGGACATTTAAATTTGGTGACCTCGTACTCGTGCTCAAAAGGTCTATTCTTGCACGCTGCAAGATAAGTGGAAAATTTGAGCCAACTTGCGATGGACCATTTATCGTAGAAAAGGTTTACGCAAGAGGCTCCTACCAGTTAGTGGATTTTTGAGGCGAAAGACCCATGTTGTCGATCAACGGACGATACTTGAAGACACACTACGCAACTCGACATTGTTTAATATCGCTTAATTTGAAAATTTGAAACTCTGATTGTTCTGGGGTTATCTATTTGGCCAAATGTCTGTGACCGAGTCCAAAAAAATTGTAATAAGATTAACCTCAAAATAATGAAAATTTTTTAAAACTACACATTTCAATATTCTTTTTTCTACATTTAAATTTGATATTCTACTGAATTAAAAGAAATACACACCAAAATAAACAATTTTCTCACCCTAAACAACACATTTTAACAATTTAATTGGCTAGATCAAAAAGTAAAATAAGTTCAGAGTTGAAAAATCATCACAATTTATTTTACTTTTTAATATTGGCACATCCATATTATATCTTCATTTCACAATATCTCAGAGTATGTAGAAAGATAGAGGAAACTACTCAGAATTCATGAGAAAGAAATAACAAAACACAAATTTTAGATATAAAAGAAAGTTCATACAACACTAATAATAATACTTATCTGAAAACTCTTTCTCAAAGCAAATCCTTTGTAGCTTTTCCCTAGAAATGCAGGAAGAAGATATCTCTCACTTTTCTCCTTCTCCAACACTCTTACAAAAAGTTTCACATTAAGTCTTATCACACAAATTCTAAATATGAAAGCAACATAAAAAAGTAGTGGAATGGAATGATGTGGTGCAAAAAATGAACGTAGAGGAGAAATTTTTCTGATGAAATTCGGCCCCAAATCGAGCCTAAACTCAGTTCTTCAAGAGGTGCCTCCAAAAACTCTTCAAAAAATCATCCAATGCATCGAACCATCTAGAAACGGGGTCTGCACAACCTTTGGCACTGTTGGCGCTAGTCTGACGACATCGGCGTTGAGTAAAAATCTCCGGCGTTGAGTAAAAATCTCCGGCCTTAAGTTCTTCTGCGCCGTCGGCGCTGAGCATTTTTTCAAAAACGTAATTTAGACTCAAAATTTTATCCTTTTTGCTTTCTTTTACTTTAAGCCCTAAAAATCAACAACCTGCAAGAAAACATCAAAATACCTTCCATTAAAGTGTAATATCATAAAAAGAGTATAAAATATGGGTCTAAAAATGCATATATCCATTAAAGTGCAATATCACAAAAAATAAGTATAAAATATGGGTCTAAAAATGCATATATTTTGTTTTGAATTCAGAGGATCCGTGGAAATACAACTATTTGTTGGTTCAGGGCTAGTTCTTAAAGGAAAGGGAGCAGACATCGCCAAACACTATATTCCAGGAGTGTGACATCGTAGGGTGTCCGTGACCTTTCAACAAATGGATAATAGCAAAATGCCATATGGATTTCAACCAGATCCTAAGTTGGAAGAACTATTGTCATAAGGGCTATGAGAGGGTTGCACCTCTAAACATGCAAATGGAACTTCTGTACTAGAGCGTGGCTTAGAAGATTAGCTCAATCAGGAGCTTGCCTCACCAGAGACAAACACTTAGTGGATTCCTTTTTACTACATTTTTTTCACAGCAGATATGATGTGTATTAGACATTCTCAACCTATGATATGACTTAGCATGAGATATTGTTGGATGTACTTTGATGTAGTCAGCATAATTATACTTTTTGATGCTTTGGCCTACACTCAATCTGTAACATTTATTGGAGTAGATTAATGAAGTTTCTTTCAAAAGTTTATCTATTTGTTCAATTTCCCTTTTGGTGCAATGGATAAAAGTCACGAACCATACGTAAGTTTGAGATTACAATGAACAAAGAACAAAACAACAAAAACTTAACGATAATAAAACTTAAATAAAAATAACAATCAAACAAACAACAAAACAACTCTCTTTTGAAAAAAATTAACCAACTAAAATTAAATTTTGAAAATATATTTTGATAATTAAATGTGATAAAAACAACAAAGAAAGAAAATAAATACGTTGAGTTGATTCTCTCGATTTTCAATTCTCTTACTCGTTGCTCGCGCAGTATGACTATCTTTGTCTGCACTAATTCTCTTCACATCCTCACAAAATTTCATGTTCCACACAAAACCTGATAAAAATTTCACAAATCTTCTTCAACAATGTTAACCCTTTCACACGGCACATATCTTTGGATTCAATACTTTAAATTCTCATTTTGGAATCAGTCCTTAACTTCTGATTCCTTTCCTTTCGAGGTGGGTCCTTAACTTCTGACTCTCTTTTGAGATTGATCCTTAACTTTCAATTCTCATTTTGGAATATGTCCTTAACTTCTGATTCCTTTCCTTTTGAGGTCGGTCTTTAACTTCCGACTCTCTCTTGAGATAGATCCTTAACTTTCAATTCTCACTTTGGAATCAGTCCTTAACTTCTGATTCCTTTCCTTTCGAGGTCGGTCCTTAACTTCCAACTCTCTCTTGAGATTTATCCTTAAATTTGAATTTTCATTTTGGAATCAGTCCTTAACTTCTGATTCCTTTCCTTTTGAGGTTGGTCATTAACTTCTAATTCTCTCTTGAGATTGATCCTTAACTTTCAATTCTTATTTTGGAATCTGTCCTTAACTTCTGATTTCTTTCCTTTCGAGGTCAGTCCTTAACTTCTAGCTCTCTCTTGAGATTGATCCTTAACTTTCAATTCTCATTTTGGAATCAGTACTTAACTTCTGATCCTTTCCTTTTGAGGTCGGTCCTTAACCTCTTACTCTCTCTTGAGATTGATCCTTAAATTTCAATTCTCATTTTGGAATAAGTCCTTAACTTCTGATTCCAATCTTTTCAAGGTTGTTCTATCAATTCCAACTCTCTTTTGAGATTGATCCTTAACTTTTAATTCTCATTTCGGTATCAGTCCTTAACTTCTGATTCCTTTCCATTCAAGGTTTGTCCTTAACTTCCGACTCTCTCTTAAGATTGAGCCTTAACTTTCAATTCTCATTTTGGAATCATCCCTTAATTTCTGATCCCTTTCTTTTCAAGGATGGTTTTTAACTTCCGACTCTCTTTTGAGATTGATCCTTTATTTTCAATTCTCATTTTGGAATCAGCCCTTAACTTCTGATTCCTTTTCTTTCGAGGTTGGTCCCTAAATTCCGACACTCTTATGAAATTAATACCTAAATTTCAATTCCAACCCTAGGTTCAGCACTTACATGCTGAGTCCCATCCTCTATAAAAACCTGAAACTTGATAACTCAAACTTACTCTCCAATCCCTAGCGAAAGTTCCTACTTCTTGATTTTGATCAAATATTCACTTGCTAATTCTCCAACAAAAACAAATAGCACGCACAATTTCATACCTCCTTCTACGTCTGTCTACTTACAAGTTTGTATTGGTCTTTTTGATATCGTCGTTCAACGCCAATACGCACGGTGTGCTTGTCTAGCACACCACACCTATTGATGGTCCATTTGTTGACCTCACTTTTGGTTGAGGTTTAGATTTTCCACTTTAGTAGCCTAAGTTCTAGCCATAGGACTTTCCTTTTGATTATTCTTAGAAAACTAGAAAAGGAACCCTCACCATTAGAAATTCTAAACTCCTTCTTACTCAACTTGAGGCTTTATATATTGGTCCTGACCTCTAGCACTTAGTAGGTGGGGTACTTATGGGGGAGCTCAAGGAGTGTTCCCATAGAACTGTTTGAATTTAGAGTTGACTTGGGTGTTTATTTAGATCTAAGGCACTCACTTGCACTCACCTTCACCCACAATCACTCACAACCCTAAACCTAAGAATTTCCTAGTTTAGGTCCCTTGATCTTTTGGAAGACTCATGTAGATGGTCCCCTAAACCTACTAGCTCCAGGCTAGGGTTTTTCTAAGACCAGTACATAGAGGACCCAAATGGGGTTTTCATTGGTCCATAGCTCATTTATGGTGGTTGACACCACAATTTTACCAAAAAAATACCCAACTTGGCCTTTTTGCCCCTCAACTCCCCCAAATTACCTAAGTACCCTTGAAACCCTAAATTTGCCCAAAATTCCTAAATTTACCCAAAATACCCAAACTTGTTCCAAAATCATTTCAAACCTTTTGAAACCATCCAAATTACCCAAATCACCAAAAATTTCCAAATTTACCAAAATGCCCCTCCTTACCCAAAAATTTCAAAAATTCCAAAAAAAATCCCAAAACCTTCCAAATATTCCCAATTTCATTTTTCTTAACTACCACATGACCCAATTTGACCAATTTAACCATTTTGACCAAAACCCCCAAATTGTCTTTAAAGGCCCAATTTCCCTAAATTTATCTCAAATATTCATCTAATTGGTCTCAGTTTCCCCCAATTACATTCCTAAACTCAAATTCACCTTTCATATGACCAATTTAAACTAAATCCAAGCTTAATTGGCCCATGCTTTGAGTCCAATTTTGATCTAAGTCAAGCCCCATAGCCTACTCAATTTGACTCAAATTGAATCCTAAAATTTTCCTAATACACATCAAAATTGACCTTCAATTGGCCTTGGTGAGGCCTCAATTTCATATAATTTTAGAACAAGTCCAAAAATCCCCAAATTTGCCCCAAATTGACTGTCTCCAACTTCCACCAAATTGATTTCCTTAGCACCAAAATTGGCACCCAATTTATGTTGAAAACTCTTCATGATGTTCCTATTGACCATTTTCAACAATAAATTTGGACTTAGCTCAAGCCTATCTCAATCTAGACCCAAGTCTAACCCAACATGCCCAAAGTGACCAAAATTCCAAAATCCTCTAAATTGAACCCCCAATTGAACTCAAAATCACTTTAATCCTTCACCAAAAATCTTCATTACAATCATCTACACAATGTTGATCATTCTACTGGGCTCAAAGTCATGACAAGCCTAGCCCAAACCCAAGCTTTGGTCATTTGGACCCACATTGGACCCATGCACCAAAATTGACCTAGCCATGTCAAATTGTTCAAGGAAAAACTTATACAGCCAAATTTTGGACCTTATTGACCAAGCTAAGCCCTATGGAACTACCTAAATTAGCCATGGATCAAGCTTTCCCTAAATCAAGGGATTTGCTTCCAAATTTGCTTAAGCCTAAAGGATTTTTGCTAAAGCTAAACACCTGCCCAAATAAATTGTTATGATAGATTCCTCTGGCTCAACTGACATCTTGGCCACCTCCCCTAGCCTTGCCAACTAGCCTAGTCACCAAAAGATCCAAAATTGTGAGCCACCACCCAAAAATTCAAACCCAATTCAAACCTAGAGGCTACCTCATCCCATTTGAAATTTAGTGCCTCTTTGCCCTCCACATAAGCAACACTTTGCAGCCATACCTTAGCCCACAAAGCCACCCTAAGCCTTTTTTATAAAAGCTTCACCTCCTTGACCATGGAGGGTGTAATGAAATTTTCTCAAGAAGACTCCTCTAAATTTTTACCCTAGCCTCTTTGAGACCTCATGTTGACCTCACTTTTGGTTGAGGTCTAGAAATTTCTTTAGTATCCTAGGTCTAGCCATAGGATTTTCCTATTGACTAGTCTTAGAAAACTAGAAAAGGTACCCCCACCATTAGAAATTCAAAACTCTTCTCTTTACTTAACTTGAAGTTCCACATATTAGTCTTAACCTCTAGCATATAGTAGGTAAGATCATTATGAGAGAATTCAAGAAGAG
>JXCR01140317.1:15548-27575 GCA_002079205.1 Phalaenopsis hybrid cultivar
GAACTTCATTTGAATTATGCCTTAATAATTTAGAAAAAGTTCTGGAAGTATGTGAAAAGGTCAATTTAGTATTAGATAGGGAAAAATGTCAATTTATGGTTGCACGAGATATTGTACTTGGGTATAAAATTTTTGAAAAAGACATGGAAGTAGATCCTGCAAAAATCCAAGTTATAGAAAAATTACCACCACCTACTAATGTTAATGGGGTGAGAAGTTTTCTAGGACATGTTGGTTTTTACAGGCGCTACATAAAAAATTTTTCAAAAATAACTAAGCCTTTATGCCAACTTTTAGAAAAATATATGAAATTTGATTTTAATGAAGAATGCATAAAAGCATTTGAATTACTAAAGAAAAAAGTCATTGCACCTATAATAGTATCACCTGACTGGGAAAAACCAAAATCAAAAACTTGATGCGACTTTTTAGATGTTTAATTTCATATATTCTATATAGTCATAATGATATAAATGCAAGTATATGTATCACTCAAGTAAAATAAGACTTTTTGATTAAGGCTCATATATCGATCCTACAAGGAAGCGAGGAAAGATGTCCTTAGTCAAATTCTAGTCTACTACTATTAGTCCTTAGTTTGGAATGTCAATTAAAATGGTGTTTTATCTAGCAACTACTCCTAAATGTGAATTTTAAATATAAGGATAGTAACTATTCCTAAATGTAAGTATTAAATTCTAAAGATAACCCTATCTAAATGAATTGGTTTGGAGAATTTTAACATTTTTAAAGCTATTATTCTTATGTAGTGAGTTGGAGAATGTAAAGGAATGAGATACATTAAATATTGTATGTGCCAAATAGGAGCAACTTTAATTCTCTACCCTGATTCAGTGTTATAGAAAACCATTAGCTAATCTCAAGTTTAGTCCCTAAATTCGTGGCTAGGCTAGGACGATACTGGCTCCCACTCCATAGCTCACACTTCCCTTCCCCTAAGGCTAACTCTTGCTTTAACACTTGGACCGGAATGGGGATTTTAGTCTGTCACCATAAAATCTCTAATTTTATGCCCATCAAATTATATTTCTCCATTTATTTTCATCCAACCCCCATGAACTTCACCATCCATGGATTTTGAATGTGGTTTTACTTTGTTGAGAATTACACCGACCTCTCAGGTTTTAATGCAATTACAACAATTTTTAACACTACAACAAGCCATTGTTGTAATGTAAATGAAGTGCAAGTAAAAACCATCACATTTATAATTAAAACTTCTTCAAGCAAACATCCCAAAATCAAAAACATGAATCCTACACATTTTAAAAGAAAATTAAAAGGAAAATATTGGCATAATTCTCTCATGCCACTATTTCCTAAGAAGAAAAAAGAGTAAGAGAAACACATCACAAAGCACGAAGAAAACACAATGAAAAGCTTCATTACATCAAAGCAAATAAACTAGATAAGTGTTTACAAAATCATAAGATAATGAAGAACATAATACTTAGCTTTTCCCCTTGAAAGAAAGATGAAAATCTCTCCCATAAAGTCTCTCGCTGATCCATGCAATGCTATAACATTCCCTTACAAATTCTCTCAAAATCCTCTCACCAATCTCTCCAAAAAGGTAGAAATCTATATTTCTACTTCTATTCTAATATCACTAAACATTCTCCATATTTTCTCACTCACACACACACACACACACATGCTCAAAAGAGGTGCCAAGCCCACTTTTTTAAAGAGACACAAATTCCCTTCTTTTTTCTAATAGATGAATCTATTCATCCAAAAGACATATCTCTTCATTCAAGAGCCTTATCCAAGTATCTAGATTTATTGAATTGCTTCATGGGGTGTTTGAATCACTTAGGAGCCTTCTAGAACATCAAAAACAGCCAAAAAAATTGATCCATGACCATCTCGGGCGCTGTCGGTGTTAAAATTTGTCTCGTCATTTTCTGCTCTTCGGCGCTACCGGTGCCGATTCTAGCACTGTTGGCGCCCACACTGCGCAGCTCCACCGTTTTGCGTCATTTGGCTCCGTTTTAGCTCTATTTCTTCTACGTTATGTTCATAACAGATAGACCTATAAAATAAGCATAAAGACAACCTTTCTTTAAAGTACAATTTCATTCAAAAATGTGTGAGAAGTGTAAAAGAGATTAAGCATAGAAAGACATATCGAAATGTGCTAGGACAAAATTTTCTTTCTTGTTCATTTTTTTCTTCTTTTTCTCCAAAACTCCATTTTCTATACCTGAAACCAAAAATATACAAAATACTATCATTGAAAATTACCAAATATAGGCATTAAAAGCATATGAAAAATTGCACATTTTTTGGGTGTATCAAAATCCCCCAAACTTAAATGTTACTTGTCCTCAAGTAACCCTTTTACTACATNTATTATATATCTTATTTTAGATAGTGGATGGGTAAGCCCAATTCACTGTGTCCAGAAAAAAGAAGTGACTAATGAAGAAAATAAAAAAATAAATTAATACCAATAAGACAAGTAATTGGTTGGCGAATTTGCATTGATTATAGAAAATTAAATATGGCCACCATAAAAGATCACTTTCCTTTATCCTTTCTAGATCATATGTTGGATAGAATGGCTGGGAATTAGTATTATTTCTTTTTAGATGGATATATTGGTTATCACTAAATTTCAATTGCTCTGGAGGATCAAGAGAAAACAAGGTTTATAAGCCCATATGGAACATTTGCTTTTTGTAGAATGCTTTTTGGACTATGCAATGCACCTGCAACATTTCAAAGNATATATCCTATTTTAGATAGTGGATGGGTAAGCCCAATTCACACTGTCCAGAAAAAAGAAGTGACTAATGAAGAAAATAAAAAAATAAATTAATACCAATAAGACAAGTAATTGGTTGGCGAATTTGAATTGTTATAGAAAATTAAATATGGCCACCATAAAAGATCACTTTCCTTTACCCTTTCTAGATCATATGTTGGATAGATTGGCTGGGAATTAGTATTTTTCTTTTTAGATGGATATATTGGTTATCACTAAATTCCAATTGCTTTGGAGGATCAATAGAAAACAACGTTTATAAGCCCATATGGAACATTTGCTTTTCGAGAATGCTTTTTGGACTATGCAATGCACCTGCAACATTTCAAAGATGTATGATGTCAATTTTTAGAAATTTTATAGAACATGGAATGGAATTGTTTATGGAAGGTTTTTTGGTATTTAGAACTTCATTTGAATTATGCCTTAATAATTTAGAAAAAGTTCTGGAAGTATGTGAAAAGGTCAATTTAGTATNAGGTTTTTTCGTATTTGGAACTTCATTTGAATTATGCCTTAATAATTTAGAAAAAGTTCTGGAAGTATGTGAAAAGGTCAATTTAGTATTAGATAGGGAAAAATGTCAATTTATGGTTGCACGAGATATTGTACTTGGGTATAAAATTTTTGAAAAAGACATGGAAGTAGATCCTGCAAAAATCCAAGTTATAGAAAAATTACCACCACCTACTAATGTTAATGGGGTGAGAAGTTTTCTAGGACATGTTGGTTTTCATAGGCGCTACATAAAAAATTTTTCAAAAATAACTAAGCCTTTATGCCAACTTTTAGAAAAAGATACAAAATTTGATTTTAATGAAGAGTGCATAAAAGCATTTGAATTACTAAAGAAAAAAGTCACTGCACCTATAATAGTATCACCTGACTTGGAAAAACCAAAATAAAAAACATGATGCGACTTTTTTATATGTTTAATTTCATATATTCTCTATAGTCCCAATGATATAAATGCAAGTATATGTATCGCTCAAGTAAAATAAGACTTTTTGATTAAGGATATATCGATCCTACAAGGAAGCGAGGAAAGATGTCCTTAGTCAAATTCCAGTCTACTACTATTAGTCCTTAGTTTGGAATGTCAATTAAAATGGTGTTTTATCTAGCAACTACTCTTAAATGTGAATTTTAAATATAAGGATAGTAACTATTCCTAAATATAAATATTAAATTCTAAAGATAACCCTATCTAAATGAATTGGTTTGGAGAATTTTAAGATTTTCAAAGCTACTATTCTTATGTAGTGAGTTGGAGAATGTAAAGGAATGAGATACATTAAATATTGTATGTGCCAAATAGGAGCAACTTTAATTCTCTACCCTGATTCAGTGTTATAGAAAACCATTAGCTAATCTCAAGTTTAGTCTCTAAATCCGTGGCTAGGCTAGGACGATGCTGGCTCCCACTCCATAGCTCACACTTCCCTTCCCCTAAGGCTAACTCTTGTTTTATTTCTTTAAACACTTGGACTGGATTGGGGATTTTAGTCTGTCACCCTAAAATCTCTAATTCTATGCCCATCAAATTATATTTCTCCATTTATTTTCATCCAACCCCCATGAACTTCACCATCAATGGATTTTGAATGTGGTTCCACTTTGTTGAGAATTACACCGACCTCTCAGGTCTTAATGCAATTACAACAATTTTTAACACTACAACAAGCCATTATTGTAATGTAAATGAAGTGCAAGTGAAAACCATCACATTTATAATTAAAACTTCTTCAAGCATACATCCCAAAATCCAAAACATGAATCCTACACATTTTAAAAGAAAATTAAAAGGAAAATATTAGCATAATTCTCTCATGCCACTATTTCCTAAGAAGAAAAAAGAGTAAGAGAAACGCATCACAAAGCACGAAGAAAACACAATGAAAAGCTTCATTACATCAAAGCAAATAAACTAGATAAGTGTTTACAAAATCATAAGATATTGAAGAACATAATACTTAGCTTTTCCCCATGAAAGAAAGAAGAAAATCTCTCCCATAAAGTCTCCCGCTAATCCATGCAATGCTATAACATTCCCTTACAAATTCTCTCAAAATCCTCTCACCAATCTCTCCAAAAAGGTAGAAATCTATATTTCTACTTCTATTCTAAGATCACTAAACATTCTCCATATTTTCTCACTCACACACACCCTCACACACACACACACACACACACATGCTCATGAGAGGTGCCAAGCCCACTTTTTTAAAGAGACACAAATTCCCTTCTTTTTTCTAATAGATGAATCTATTCATCCAAAAGACATATCTCTTCATTCAAGAGCCTTATCCAAGTATCTAGATTTATTGAATTGCTTCATGGGGTGTTTGAATCACTTAGGAGCCTTCTAGAACATCAAAAACAGCCAAAAAAATTGATCCATGACCGTCTCGGGCGCTGTCGGTGTTAAAATTTGTCTCGTCATGTTCTGCTCTTCGGCGCTACCGGTGCCGATTCTAGCACTGTTGGCGCCCACGCTGTGCAGCTCCACCATTTTGCTTCATTTGGCTCCGTTTTAGCTCTGTTTCTTCTACGTTGCGTTCATAACAGATAGACCTATAAAATAAGCATAAAGACAACCTTTCCTTAAAGTGCAATTTCATTCAAAAATGTGTGAGAAGTGTAAAAGAGATTAAGCATAGAAAGGCATATCGAAATGTGTCAGGACAAAATTTTCTTTCTTGTTCATTTTTTTTTCTTTTTCTCCAAAACTCCATTTTCTATACCTGAAAGAAAAAATATACAAAATACTATTATTGAAAATTACCAAATATAGGCATTAAAAGCATATGAAAAATTACACATTTTTTGGGTGTATCAAAATCCCCCAAACTTAAATGTTACTTGTCCTCAAGTAACCCTTTTACTACATAAAAATATGAGTTAGGATGGAGAATAACTTATAAATTTATATACTTTAGTTTAGTAAATAGAATAGTAAAATTTAAGAAAAACCTTTAATAACTTAGATTCAAACTTTATGTCTAAGAATACTTAGTAAACAATTTTAAGATTTCTGAATTTCTATTCAGTTCAACAAGAATTGCAATTTGTTATATCAAGGATGTTTAGAACATTCATATGAAAAAGAACTTCATGAAAATTTTACTATTAATGTTAGTAATACTTCAATACAAGTTTAGAAAATGTAATAAAGCCTTTTCTTTAAGTTAATTCAAGTAAAGCCAATTTTTATTAAGCATCTCCTCAAGCTTCTCCTCACTCGTTTTTCTTTTCTTTCTCTCCCCTTTTTTTTCTTTTTCTTTTTCGCTTCTTTTTTTTTCTTTTTTTTTTCTTTTTCAAGTCAGGATTACTATATTTGGATAGCCTTTTAATAATTTTGAACTTCACTATCCTCTTCTTAAAGTCAAAACACCTNATTAAGCATCTCCTCGAGCTTCTCCTCACTCGTTTTTCTTTTCTTTCTCTCCCATTTTTTTTCTTTTTCTTTTTCTCTTCTTTTTTTTTTCTTTTTTTTTCTTTTTCAAGTGAGGATTACTATATTTGGATAGCCTTTTAATAATTTTGAACTTCACTATCCTCTTCTTAAAGTCAAAATACCTTACCTTTATTCACTTTATACATTCATATTAGTTTATGATTTTTCATAAAATTTCATTCTTTTCTTCTTACATAAAACTCTAAAATTCTTAATACTTCAAAAATACAATTTCCTTTACTTTAAATAGAAAAACCTAATCTTATCCTTTCATACCAAATAAATTTAACTTTAGAATTAATCTTCATTATTAAAAACTTTTACCTAAATTTACCATAATATTTACACACATAAATATAGTCATTTAAAGTTAAGCTTTAACATCCAAGGTCATGTTAAATTAATTTTAAAAAATAGTTAATTAAGGACAAATAAAATTTAGTTTACTTCTTTTCAAAAGAAAATTTTCTTTTCCCCCAAACTTGCATTTATAAATATTTTCCAATTAATTCCATAAAATGTAGCGGGAAGGAAAAGTAATTGAATCTACTAGCTACTACAAAATCCTATCAAATTTATATACATTCATAATCAGGATAGAATGACTTCAGGAGAATGTAAATCTAGCCTAAAACATGCATGCAATAATACTAACTAAAAGGAAGTATACTTAGCTTTAANCCAATTAAATCCATAAAATGTAGCGGGAAGGAAAGGTAATTGAATCTACTAGCTACTACAACATCCTATCAAATTTATATACATTCATAATCAGGATAGAATGACTGCATGAGAATGTAAATCTAGCCTAAAACATGCATGTAATAATACTAAACTAAAAGGAAGTATACTTAGCTTTAAAATCTATTTTTCTTCCTACCCCCAAACTTGATTTTTAACATGTATAGCATTTAGTGCAAGAAAATATAACTAGGAAGAAAAATAGTTTAGAAATTCTATCTACCACAAATGTCTATCAAAAACATCTACTATTATTTATCGGGATAGAAAACATGTAGTAGAAAGTAAATATAAACTAAACATGCCATAACGAAATTAACTAAATAAAATTCTAACTAGCACAACATGTATCATCATTGGAATATAAAAATATTCTTCAAGTCCTATTATTGTAACACAAACATAAACACACATNCTAAATATAAACTAAACATGCCATAACAAAATTAACTAAACAAAATTCTAACTAGCATAACATGTATCATCATTGGAATATAAAAATATTCTTCAAGTCCTATTATTGTAACACAAACATAAACACACATAATAAATGAGGTCAATTCTTCCTCTAACTCATCACATCTCACTAACTTCCAATTTCTAACGGAATCACTACACAAATATATTGGGTACTTATAAATGATTTAATAGATTCTAATCCCAAAGATAAAATTATCCCTGATATATTGGCTCCTAGGCACCAATCTCAGGCATCATCTAATCCTTTAAATTAAGCACCTCTAATAGTTATAAGGATAGTGTAAATTCATCCACATATTACTCGTCAAATAGGTTAGCTACTCTTACCAAATGAAAACAATGTCAAAGAAAGGAAGTAATAAAATTGAGATGAAATTGTCACTGATAAATTAATAATGTCTCTTCTAAAACTCAAGTCTGGGTTAGACCCGAGTTGTAGTAGACTTTTCAATCCAACTACTACAAGAGAATATACAAGTCCAACCATAATAAGAAGTTAAGAAATCACCTCCCTCATGACACATAAAAATCAAATCAAACCACTAACAATCCAAACATCTACCAATTATCAATCAAACTGATCAATCCACACCAAAGAAAACACAATACAACACTAACAATCATTAATCTTAAGCATACTAAATCAAACCACACTGATAACTATGTGTTGCCTCCCATAAAACACTTAGTTTAATGTTGCTAGCCCGACAAATGATTCTACCTGGATCAAAATTCCAATTAAGTAATCCTTGATCAATCACCCAATCTTTTCCAAATCCAGGGATGCCTACAAAGTCCTTAAATTTAAAATTTTCTTTTAGCTCTTCCTTTTTTGATTGATTCATATCCTTGTTCCACATATTTCCTTCTAGATCCAATATTCTTCTAGTAATTTTCTCAATTTTTATATTAATATCATCCTTAAATTTTATAAGAAATGGATCTTCTAATATTCATCTAGTGATTTTCTCAATTTTCATATTAATATCATCCTTAAATTTTATAAGAAATGGATCTTCTACTTCATGATCTCCCAAATTTTGGACCAGATTCTCTCTTGATAATTCAAATTCTCAAATTCTTCTAGGTCACTCTTATCTTTCAAGTAATCTTCTAATTCTTCAAGAATTTTTTCCACTAGTCTTTCAATATCCTTATCCTCATCTCTCAACTCAAAGTTCTTTTGAAACATATCCTCAAATTCTCTTCTAAATATCAGTTCAATAATTTTAAATTGCTCATCATTCATTTCTTTATATTTTATCTCAGGGTCATTAGGTAAAATCTTTAGGGGGCAATTGTTAATTGCATTAATAATCTGCCCTAACATCAGAATCTCATTCATTTTGTCTGTATACCATGGAATATGTCATTCAATGACTTTGAATAACTCTTATAGGAGATCTTTTACTGATTTTATCATTCAGTTCAGGTTCATCTTGTGATTGAGTCGAATATGAAGATATAAAGACTGGTGGTGTAGATGAATTCTCTATATATGTAGGCTTTAAAATTGTGTGGTCTATATTCATTTTTAGTTCAAGTGATTTTTCAACAGAAGGAATTAAAAGTTTACTATTTTCGGTAACATCCATCATTTCACACCTCTTCTAAACATACATACAGTTTTCTTTAAACAACATTTTAGACTCATCATGAAAGTCCATTTTGATCTCATCTGTTAACTTATTCTCAAAAATTTTTTTAAAAATGGTTTTTACTTAGATAATCAATTTCGTCCATCCAAAAATAATTATCTTCTTTTCTCTCAGTTGGATACTTCATAGCCTTTAAAACATCAAAAGTGGTTTCATGGTCATTAATATTTATAGTTAACTTTCCTTTTTAGACATCTATCATAGCTTGTCCAGTAATAAGAAAAGGTCTCCCCAAAATAATGGGATATTCTATATCTTCCTCCATATCTAATACAATAAAGTCCATAAGAAAGATAAATTTATCCACTTTAGTAAGCACGTCTTCTATAACCCCTTTTGGTTCTGAATTTGTTCTGAAATGTCCTCCAAATTCAGAATCATGGCATCTTTCAATTATCTATTGAGTTTCTTCATAAGGCACACATCTTCTAATAATTAGATCTTTACATTGTTTATATAAATATAGGTCATCCCAAAAATAGTATTTTGAATCATATATAAAGTTCTTTAATTGTGGATTTTTTATATCAACTAGTAGAATATCACTTATAATATAATTCACTATATCAGCATACCATGGTACATCCATTTCATCACTACTATATAATTGTTCATCAGGGAAATTCTCTAAATTTTATTTGCAAAATTAGTTAATATTTCTATTTCTATTTTAGACAAATGATCAGCTATTTGATTATCATTTCTCTTTCTATCAATCATGGTAAAATCAAACTCTTGCAATAGAAGTATCCATCTAATTAATCTATTTGATTATCATTTCTCTTTCTATCAACTACGATAAAATCAAACTCTTGCAAAAGAAGTATCCATCTAATTAATCTTGGTTTAACATCTTTGATTATCATTTCTCTTCTATCAATCACGATAAAATCAAACTCTTGCAATAGAAGTATCCATCTAATTAATCTTGGTTTAGCATCCTTCCTTACATTAAGTATTTAATATTATAATGATTGTATGCATTATACATTTTGTTCCAATTAAATAAGTTCTAAGTTTATCAAAGTCATAAGAAATAGCTAATAACTCTCTTTCAATGGTGGTATAGTTAATTTGAGAATCATTTAGAGTCTTACTAGCATAATGTATAACTTTAAAAACTTTGTCGTGTCTTTGTCCTGATACAGCCCCAATAGCATAATCATTAGCATCACACATTATTTCAAATGGTTTTTCCCAGTCAAGTGGTACTATTATAGGTGTAGTGACTAATTTTTTCTTTAATAATTCGAAATGCTTTTATGCATTCTTCAGTAAAATCAAATTTCGTATCTTTTTTTTCTAAAATTTGGCATAGAGGCTTAGTTATCTTTAAAAAAAAATTTATGTAGCGCCTATAAAAACCAGCATGTCCTAGAAAACTTCTCACCCCTTTAACATTAGTAAGCGATGGTAATTTTTCAATAACTTGGATTTTTGCAGGATCTACCTTCATGCCATTTTCAGAAATTTTATGCCCAAGGATAATACCTCATGTTACCATAAATTGATATTTTCCCAATTTAATACTAATTTGACTTTTTCACATACTTCCAGAACTTTTTTTAAAATTATTAAGGCATAATTCAAACGAAGTTCCAAATACAAAAAAACCTTCCATAAACACTTCCATTCCATGTTCTATACAATTGCTAAAAATTAACATCATACATCTTTAAAATGTTGCAGGTGCATTGCATAGTCAAAAGGCATTCTGCGAAAAGCAAATGTTCCATATGGGCTTGTAAATGTTGTTTTCTCTTGATCCTCTGGAGCAATGGGAATTTGGTGATAACCAGTATATCCATCTAAATATCAATAATATTTATTCTCAACCAATCTATCCAACATTTGGTCTAGAAAGGGTAAAGGAAAGTGATCTTTTTTGCTGGCCATATTTAATTTTCTATAATCAATGCAAATTCGCCAACCAGTTATTTGTCTTATTGGTATTAATTTATTTTTCTCATTTTCTTCAACAGTCACTCCTCCTTTTTTCGGTATATAGTGAATTGGGCTTACCCAAGCACTATCTCAAATAGGACATGTAATTCCGACATCTAACCATTTTAAAAATCTTTTTTTAACAACTTCTTTCATTATTGGGTTTAATCTTCTCTGAGGATCAGNAGGTTAGACCTGAGTTGTAGTAGACTCTTCAATCCAACTACTAAAAGAGAATATACAAGTCTAACCATAATAAGAAGTTAAGAAATCACCTCCCTCATGACACATAAAAAGCAAATCAAACCACTAACAATCCAAACATCTACCAATTATCACACCAAAGAAAACACAATACAACACTAACAATCATGAATCTTAAGCATACTAAATCAAACCACACTGATAACTATGGGTTGCCTCCCATAAAACACTTAGTTTAATGTTGCTAGCCCGACAAATGATTATACCTGGATCAAATTCCAATTAAGTAATCCTTGATCAATCACCCAATCTTTTCCAAATCCAGGGATGCCTACAAAGTCCTTAAATTTAAAATTTTCTTTTAGCTCTTCCTTTTTTGATTGATTCATATCCTTGTTCCACATATTTCCTTCTAGATCCAATATTCTTCTAGTAATTTTCTCAATTTTTATATTAATATCATCCTTAAATTTTATAAGAAATGGATCTTTATAAGCTACTTCATGATCTCCCAAATTTTGGACCAGATTCTCTCTTGATAATTCAAATTCTCAAATTCTTCTAGGTCACTCTTATCTTTCAAGTAATCTTCTAATTCTTCAAGAATTTTTTCCACTAGTCTTTCAATATCCTTATCCTCATCTCTCAACTCAAAGTTCTTTTGAAACATATCCTCAAATTCTCTTTTAAATATTAGTTCAATAATTTTAAATTGCTCATCATTCATTTCTTTATATTTTATCTCAGGGTCA
>JXCR01140317.1:30506-51221 GCA_002079205.1 Phalaenopsis hybrid cultivar
GTTTGTTCATTTTTCTGTTGATCATTTCCCATTTCTTCCTTCTCTTCATTAACTTTAGTTTCTCGTTGGATCATTGTTTCTATTTCTTTTCCACTTCGTAATTGAATCATGTTGACCTCACTTTTGGTTGAGGTTTAGTTTTTCCTCTTTAGTAGCCTAAGGTTTAGCCATAGGACTTTCCTATTGACTGTTCTTAGAAAACTAGAAATGGCACCCTCACCACTAGAAATTCCAAACTCTTCCCTACTCAACTTGAAGTTCCACATGTTGGTCTCAACCACTAAATACTTAGTAGGTGGGCTCACTATGGGGGAAACTCAAGATGAGTCACCCTTAGAATTGCTGGACCTTAGGGTTAACCCTGGGTGTTGATCTGGAGCTAAGGCACTCACTACACTTATCTGCACTCACAAACACTCACAACCCTAAACCCAAATTTCTCGCCTAGATCCCTTGATCTTTTTGGGACACTCATGTAGATGGTCCCCTAAACCTACCAGCCCTAGGGCTATGGTTTGGCTAAAACCACTGTGTAAAGGACCCAAAATGAGGTTTCCATTGGTCCATGGCTTGTTGATGATGGTTGACACCTCAACCCTGCCAAAGTACCCATCTTGGCCTTTTACCCCTAAAACAGCCCCAAATTACCAAAATACCCCTCCATAATCCAAAAACCCAAAAATTCTAAAAAATCTCAAAAAAATCCCAATAAATCCTAAATATTTGCAATTTCATTTCTCTTAACTACCACATGACCCAATTTGGCCAATTTGACCATCTTTATCAAAAATCCTCAAATTTGCCATTAAAGACCCAAATTTCCCCAAATTTAACTCAAATGTTCATCAATTTGATCTTAATTGGCCCCAATTTCAATCCTAAACTCATATTCACTTTTTATATGACCAAACTAAACCAAATATAAGCTCAGTCGGTCTGTGATTTCAGCTCAATTTTGATTTGGGTCAAAACCCCAATTTTGACCATATGACCTAATCTCACCAAATTGAACCCACAGTCAAGTCAATTGGACTCAATTAATTTTGCAAAATCTTTATAACATTCCCATGGCTAACCCAAGCTAGACCCAAGCCTAGCACAACATGACCAAATTGACTAAAATCAAAATTCTCTCAAATTGATCCTACAATTGAGCTCAAACCCACTTCCATCCCTCATAAAAGTTGTTCCTTATGATAATCTACACCAAATGAAACATTTATTTGGGCTAAATGACATGGCTAAGCTAGCACAAACCCAATTTTTGTTCATTTGCACCCACTTGGACCCATGCACTAAATGTGACCTAACCACCCTAAAGTCACCAAATTAACTCCATCGCAGTCATTAGTTGGACTTAGTGACCATTCCAAACACCATGAAACCACATAAATCAATCCATGGACCAAAGGTCCCCCAAATAAAGGGATATTATTTCCAAAAATGCACATGCTTAAGATATCTTTGCCAAATCAAAGCACATTTGCATTAAATTGTTGTGATGGATTCCTCTGGATGCCCTAAGCTCCTAGCCACCTCCCCCTGGCCGGCCGGCCAGCCTAGTTGCCGGAAAAGCTCAAAATTGAGAGCCACTCCCATGGAACTTCACCCAAATCAAGCCTAGAGGCTAGCTCATCCAAATCAAATTATGGAGCTCCTCTACCCTTCATCTAAGCACCACATTACACCTCCTAATTGGCCATGACAGCCACCTAACCCCATTTTTATAAAAGGGCACCTCCATGGCCGTTAAACTAAGTGCTAAAATTTCCTTAGTGAGACCTCTTTAAGCCTAAGATCTCTTCAGTGCGTTCCAACCATTTTCCCTCACCAATTCCAATTATCGGAGCTCAATTTTGAGCTTGGGACCTTGCCGGAAACCAGGACACAACCCAATACACCTCCACAGTCTACCCAAACTCAAATTAACTCTACCCACACCTTCAAAATAGTGAAAGAAGTCAGAGCCCCATAAAATCCCCCTTCCACAGAGCTTCTACCATAGCTCTAGACCAACACTCAAATCTGGCCGTGATCAAATTCATACTTAGGCCTTACACCAAGACGAGGGATTCAATCTTTAGCCTCTTTGGATCATAACAAACGTGCCAAGACCCTCTGATCGAAGCTTCACTTCTCAGAGCAAAGGTATAAAACCTCACCTCCTCACGAGCCTATTTCGATTCTTCATTTAATTAGACTTAATTTAATTGCATGATTACCGTATGGATGTGTTCGTCTCACTTAAACGAGTTCATAGGCTCAAACCCGAAGTGATTTGGTTGAGTCTAGGCTGTGATCTTAGAGTTTTAGTGTGGACAGTCACAGGATCATCTATCGGGGATGATGATGGGGAGTCGTTTGATCAAGCGTGTATCAAATGGACGGAGAAGATCGAGCCGGACGACGCTTCGGGACATAAACAGCAGGTCGAGTCAGCAGCTACGTGGATGGCGACGTCCAACCAGAGTGCGCCATGCATGCCTTCCGAGCCATCGTAGGTTGAGGTGGCACACGCGGTTTAAATAGAAAAATAGAGCTTTTTCTATTTATTTAAATACCCCTAACTTAGAAAATTCATAACTTTGTGTAGAAAAATCAAAAAAATAAAATAAAAATACATTCTTACTCAGTGAACAGAGGATAATAATGTGGAATAAATTTCAAGTCCATTTTATGCATAAAATATTTTTAATTAATTAAACATTATTTGGGATCATTTAATTCTCCATGCATATTGATACATCACCTTGGCTTGAAATTTTGGCATGTTGTAGCCTCTGTCAAGGGAACATCCTTTGATTTTTTCCAAATTCAGAGGAGGTTCCTATTCAAAGATCCATATTTTTCAAGATCTTGCACATTATTTCCTTAAAATAATCATGAAAATTAGCATATTGATTAGAAAATTCTACGAAAGTTTTGGAAGGTCCACTATGACAAGAGGAGCTTTTGGAAATAATTCCATGGGTCGAGTCATTTAAAATGCACTTAAATTTTACAAATACTAAATCACTAAAATAATTAATTTTGGAAAATATAAACATTTAATTAAAATGCACTTAAATTTTACAAACACTAAATCACTAAGATAATTAATTTTGGAAAATATAAACATTTAAATAACTTGATTTCTAATCTCCACTATGGTTTATGATCCAGAGAACTCATTATAAAAATTTCAAAATATTTTGAGTTCATTTGATAACTTAAGTTGATTTTTAAAGATAGTCATCAAAGTTTCAAAATATTTTGAGTTCATTTAATAACTTAAATTGATTTTTAAAGATAAATTTATGATCTAGAGAACTCACTATAAAAAGTTCAAAATATTTTGAGTTCATTTGATAACTTAAGTTGATTTTTAAAGATAAATATCCACTCTTAACACTTGAATGATTTTTTAAAAATCAAAATATAACTCAAAAAATTATGAAACTTAGTTTTCACTTTTGACACTTAGATGATTTTTAAAAATCAAAATATCTAAGAGGATTATGAAACTTAGTGTCTTGAGTTCTCTGTGATCAGGGACATTTTATAAAAATAAAATAATATTTAGAAAAAAAAACTTAATTTTTAGCCTATTTTAAATATTTAAAATAATTAAAAAATCATAAAAAATACAAAAATAAAAAAATTCATGGAAATTTTCTAAATTGCGTCCTAATCACTTAGGAACAATTAAAATATTTTTCCTGATTTTCTAAATAAAGATATTGAATTTCAAAGCTTAAAAATAATTTTTAAAGGCCAAAAATGAGCTTTTCACTAAAAGAATTCCATTAAATCAAAGAAAAATAAAATATATATATATATATATGAAATTTGCTCCTCTGGGTTCTCTAACCTCAGAGAGATTTTTCAAAAATACAAAACTTAATTTTCATCATTTAAAATATTTTATTTTTATTAAATAGCCCTTAAAATAATTCTGATAAATCATAGAGAATTAAAATAATTATGAAATTTGTTCGAAAGGCTTTTCTAGTCTAGGTCTACCCCCAGTAAAAATTTCGAAGGATCAGAATTTACCTTGGTCAAGTTGGGAATTTTCTTTGAAAAATCCTATTTTTGCATAAAAATATATATAAAAAAAAATAAAATTCTGAAAAATCACATTTTCTCCTCTGATGTCTTAATTGACCCATGAATGAGGTAGGATCTGAAAAATCACATTTTCTCCTTTGATGTCTTAATTGACCCATGAATGAGGTAGGATAAAAATTTGAGAAATCACATTTTCTCCTCTGATGTCTTAATTGACCCATGAATGAGGTAGGATAAAAATTTCAAAGTTTTCTCTGATGTCTCAATTGACCCATGAATGAGGTAGGATAAAAATTTCAAAGTCATTTGAATTGAATTTGACAAATTAGAAGTGCTAGAGCCGTAGGGGCAAATGTGTAATTTTGGAAATTTATCCTTCACTAACCTTTACGCTTAAGTCAAGGAGGGAAATGGGTAACCTCTGATCTTAATCAATTTATTTGATACTTGAAATACAAGGGGTTAATTGGTAGAAACCAAATTCACTTTCCTCATTAAAAAGATAAGTTAATAAATTTCTAAATCATTAAAAATTTGAAAGTTTTTTAAAATTAAATGACCCTGGACTTAAGGGTATGAATTTTGAAGTCAATAATTAATCAATTTAATACTCCTATCTTGATTTTTAAATAAAATCAAAATCATGAATCATGACCACTTAAAGCTTAACCTTTTCAAAACTAATTAAGACACTCACCTAGGTCTTAAGGGCATAGTGGTGAATTAGGCCAAATCAAAATTGACTAAATGAGGATTAGAGAAATAAACATAACATAATCAAACATTCTTGAAACACCACTTAGCCCAATTAGGGTTAAAATTTGGCTAAGTTTTCCAACAACACTAACTTGCCTCTTTAAGGTTCTTCACCCACATAATTCTTAAATTGAATCACAAGTGATAATTACCTTATTCATAGGGATAATTGAGACATCAATGTTCACTGAGTAATAAGGATATTTACAGGATGACTTATTAAGCAACATAGTAAGTTTAAAAGAACTCGGGATTTTCCACCAGACAGCGAGAGAGTAGCACAGACCTATTTCTTTCTCTAGATCCATTTAATGTCTTGAAGATCTACTAAACTTAATATGTTTTTCTTGACAAAATCATCCTTAATTAAAAGGACTCACCAANTGATAATTCAGATTCTCAAATTCTTCTAGGTCACTCCTATCTTTCAAGTAATCTTCTAATTCTTCAAGAATTTTTTCCATTGGTCTTTCAATATCCTTATCCTCATCTCTCAACTCAAAGTTCTTTTGAAACATATCCTCAAATTCTCTTCTAAATATCAGTTCAATAATTTTAAATTGCTCATCATTCATTTCTTTAGAATTTATCTCAGGGTCACTAGGTAAAATCTTTAGGGGGCAATTGTTAATTGCATTAATAATCTGCCCAAGCATCAGAATCTCATTCATTTTGTCTGTATACCATGGAATATGTCATTCAATGACTTTGAATAACTCTTATAGGAGATCTTTTACTGATTTTATCATTCAGTTCAGGTTCATCTTGTGATTGAGTCGAATATGAAGATATAAAGACTGGTGGTGTAGATGAATTCTCTATATATGTAGGCTTTAAAATTGTGTGGACTATATTCATTTTAAGTTCAAGTGATTTTTCAACAGAAGGAATTAGAAGTTTACTATTTTCGGTAACATCCATCATTTCACACCTCTTCTAAACATACATACAGTTTTCTTTAAACAACATTTTAGACTCATCATGAAAGTCCATTTTGATCTCATCTGTTAACTTACTCTCAAAACTTTTTTAAAAATGGTTTTTACTTAGATAATCAATTTCATCCATCCAAAAACAATTATCATCTTTTCTCTCAGTTGGATACTTCATAGCTTTTAAAACATCAAAAGTGGTTTCATAGTCATTAATATTTATAGTTAACTTTCCTTTTTAGACATCTATCATAGCTTGTCCAGTAATAAGAAAAGGTCTCCACAAAATAATGGGATATTTTTTATCTTCCTCCATATCTAATACAATAAAGTCCATAGGAAAGATAAATTTATCCACTTTTTATCTTCCTTCATATCTAATACAATAAAGTCCATAGGAAAGATAAATTTATCCACTTTAATAAGCACGTCTTCTATAACCCCTTTTGGATAAATAATAGATCGATCAGCTAACTGAAGGGGGTTAATAGTAGTGGGAGAAATATCGGCTAAACCTAACCTTTTAAAAATAGATAGAGGCATCACATTAATGTTCAATCCTAAATCACATAAAGCTTTTCCACATAATCTTTATCCAAATACACAAGGAATTATTAAGCTAGAAGGATCTTTAAGTTTCTCAGTAAGCTTTTTCTGAAATATAGCGATGCACTCCTCACTTAGTGCAACTTCTCGCACTCCCCAAATTTCCTTCTCTTTTTTAATATCTCCTACATAAATTTTGCATAACTTGGCATTTGTTCCAAAGCTTCAGTAAAAGGAATATTTATCGTTAACTTCTTAAGTATGTCCATGAACTTTAAAAATTGTTTTCCAACTCATGTTGTCTAAATCTTTGAGGAAATGGAGGTGGTGGTCTTTCAAAATTGATTTTAGTTGTAATTTATTTGTAGTCATTTCTTCAATTAATGCATATGCTTCATCAAATGATTTTGACATTAATGATCCACCAACGACATCATCAATTATAAACCTAAGGGATTCTACTAACCCATTATAAAAAGTTTGAATGATTAACCAATTGGGCAGAGCATGGTGTGGACACTTTCATAGAAGTTTCTTAAATCTTTCTCAAGCTTCGTATATTGATTCCCCTTCATACTGACAAAATCAGATAATATCATTTCTAAGTTTAGTAGCCCTTGAAGGTGGAAAATACTTAGCTAAGAATTCTGAGTTAACTCTTCCCGATTTTTAATAGAACCAGGTGCTAATGAGTATAACCACATTTTAGCCTTATCCCTTAGTGTGAAAGGAAAAACCCTTAGTCTAACAACATCATCTGACATGTCGTTACAACAAAATGTAGCACAAATTTCTAGAAAACTGGATAAGTGTAAATAGGGATCCTCCGAAAGAGTTCCCCAAAACTGATTGTTCTACACCAGTTGGATAATATCTGGATTTATTTTAAATGAGTCAGCTTCTACGATAAGGGTTTACATACTTGAGTGAATTTCATCTGTCGTAGGAATTATATAATCCCTCAAAGATATATGATGATTTTCTAAGTTATTATTTTGAATGTTTTTCATTCTCATTTCAAGTTCTTCAAGTTGTTTTTGTTTTTTTTTCTTTTTTCTAACTCAGGATCATAAGGCACAAGTTCTACGAATTCTTTATTTTGTATAAACAACACAATAAAAAATACATTAACAATTAAATGAATAAAATAAAAGATATATTCAAGACAACAAAATATTTTCACAAACACCTTATTTTTTACACAAATAGTTTTTCACAACACTTTTTCATACAAAAAAAACACTTTTCACACAAAAACAATTTTTACGACACTATAATTTTCCAGGTCTGAGCCTAATTACTTCAACTAAAATTCTCCTAAAGTTCTTACCGAAGCTTTTCCGACAATGGCGCCCAAAATTTGATTCTACTTTTTTATATGCTTAATTTTATGTATTCTATATAGTCAAAATGATATAAACGCAAGTATACAAATTGCACAAGCAATATAGGACTTTCTAATTAATCTCCGAATATTGATCCCACAAGGAGGCGAGGAAAGATGTCCTTAGTCAAATTCCAGTCTACTACTATTAGTCCTTAGTTTGGAATGTCGATTAAAATGATGTTTTATCTAGCAACTACTCTAAATGCAAATTTTAAATATACAGATAGTAATTATTTATAAATGTAAATATTAAATTCTAAATATAACCCTTTCTGAATGAATTGGTTTGGAGAATTTTAAGATTTTCAAAACTACTATTCTTATGTAGTGAGTTGGATAACGTAAAGGAATGAGATACATCAAATAATGTATGTGTCAAATAGGAGCAATTTTAATTCTCTACCCTCATTCAGTGTTATAGAAAATCATTGGCTAATCACATGTTTAGTCCCTAAATATGTGGCTAAGCTAGGGGATACTAGCTCCCACTCTAGAGCTCCCACTTCCCTTCCCCTGAAGGGTAACTCTCGCTTTAGTTCTTTAAACACTAAGACTGAATTGGGGATTTTAGTTTATCACCCTAAAATCTCCAATTCTACACCCATTAAAGTATATTTCTCTATTTATTTGCATCCAACCCCCATGAACTTCATCATCCACGGAATTTGAATGTGGTTCCACTTTGTTGAGAATTACACCGCCCTCTGGGGTCTTAATGAAATTACAATGAATTTTAACACTATAATAGGCCTTTATTGTAATGTAAATGAAGTGTAAGTAAAAACCATCATATTTATAATTAAATCTTCTTCAAGCATGCATCCCAAAATCCAAAACAAGAATCCTACTCATTGTAAAAGAAAAGTAAAAGAAAAATAATAACATAATTCTCTCATGTCACTATTTCCTAAGAAAAAGAAAGAGTAAGAGAAACACATCAAAAGGCACGAAGAAAATACAACAAAAACCTTCATTATATCAAAGTAAATCCACTAGATAAGTGTTTACAAAATCATAAGATAATGAAGAACACAATACTTAGTTTTTTCCCCTTGAAAGAAAGATGAAAATCTCTCACATAAAGTCTCCAGCTGATCCATGCAATGCTAGAACATTCTCATACAAATTCTCTCAAAATCCCCTCACCAATCTCTGTAAAAAGGTAGAAATCTATATTTATACTTCTATTCTAAGATCACTAAACATTCTCCACATTTTCTCACTCACACACACCCTCACACACACACACACGCATGCTCATGAGAGGTGCCAAGCCCTCTTTTTTAAAGAGATGCAAATTCCCTCTTTTTTTTCAAGAGACAAGTCTATTTATCTAAAAGACATGTCTCTTCATTCAATAGCCTTATCCAAGTGTCTAAATTCATTGAATTGCTTCATGGGGTATTTGAATCACTTATAGAACTTCAAAAACCGCCAAAAATTGATCCAAGACTGTCTTGGGCACCATCGGTGCCATTTTGGGCGTTGTCGGCCTCATTTTCTCATTGTTTTTCTACTCTTCAGTGTCGTCGGCACTGGCTTTAGCGTTGCTAGCACCCACCCTGCGCAGCTCTACCATTTTGCTTCATTTGGCTCTGTTGTAGCTCTATTTCGCCCCGTTTCAATTGTGTTGCGTTCCTAATAGATAGACCTACAAAATAAGCATAAAAACCTTTCTTTATAGTGTAATTTCATTCAAAAATGTGTGAGAAGTGTAAAATAGATTAAGCATAGAAAGATATATCGAAATGTGCCCGGAAAAATTTTTCTTTCTTGCTCATTTTTGCTTCTTTTTCTCCAAAACTGCATTTTCTGTACCTGAAACCAAAAATATACAAAATTTCTTCCTTTAAAGTGCAATATCATTAAAAATCACAAAATATAGGCATTAAAAGTACATGAAAAATTGCACATTTTTTAGGTGTATCAAAATTAAAATCTTCCAGCTTTCGGTTGTTTTGCGCCGTCGGCGGCAGACTAGCACTGACGGTGCCAAAGGCAGTTCATACCTTGTTTCTAGAAGGTTCAATGTATTTGGATGATTTTTAAAGAGTTTTTGGAGGCACCTCTTAGAGAACCGACCTTGGGCTTTATTTAGGGCCAAATTTCATTAGAAAAGAGTCTCCTCTCGTTCATTTTTCGCTCTACAACATTCCACTACACTACATTTCCATAATCCACCTTCATTCCACCATATATTGGAGTTCATTAGTAATTTTGCTTTCATAGTTTAGAGTTTTGTGGTGAGATTTAGTGTGAAACTTTCTATAAGAGTATTGGAGAAGGAGACAAGTGAGAGAGTTCTTCTTCCTGCATTTCTAAGGAAAGGCTACAAAGGATTTGCATTGAGAAAGAGTTCCAGATAAGTTTGTTTCTTTATTTAGTGTTGCATGAAATTTCTTTTATTTAGTTTATGAATCCTTATAGATCGAGCAAAACTTGATCTCGATGCTGATTATGAATTTTGACATTCCTATAGGAGTCTTATAAGCAATTATATATGCCCATAATGTTGTGCCAAGTTTAGCAGACAAATCCAATTTATAAGGATTTACATTCTTTTCGAAAATGCGTTTAATTTCACTATTTGATATCTCTGCTAGACCACTAGTTTAATGATGATAAGTAGTAGAGAATCTATGCATAATATAAAATTTCTTAATCAATTTTTTGTTTCTCTTATTCCTGAAATGAGATCCTCCATCAGTAATAATTACTCTCGGCATTCCATATCTTGTAAAAATATTTTTAATGAAAAATTTAGAAACACTCCAAGCATCACATCTAGGTACAGTAATAGCTTCAATTCATTTGGACATATAATCAATAACAATTAATATGTATAAGTTTCCAAATGAAGGCATAAATGGTCCTATAAAATCTAATCCGCACACATCAAAAATTTCAACTTCCAATGTGTAATTTAGAAGCATTTCATTTCTTCTATAAATATTTTGACATCTATCACATGTTTTAATATATTCATTAACACCATTAAAAATAGCAGGTCAATAAAATCCAGCTTGTAAAATTTTATATGCAGTTATATTTGTTCTGAAATGTCCTCCAAATTCAGAATCATGACATCTTTCAATTATCTATTGAGTTTCTTCATAAGTCACACATCTTCTAATAATTAGATCTTTACATTTTTTATATTAATATGGGTCATCCCAAAAATAGTATTTTGAATCATATATAAAGTTCTTTAATTGTGGATTTTTTATATCAAGTAATAGAATATCACTTATAATATAATTCACTATATCAGCATACCATGGTACATCCATTTCATCAATACTATATAATTGTTCATCAGGGAAATTCTCTAAAATTTTTTTTGCAAAATTAGTTAATATTTCTATTTCAATTTTAGACAAATGATCAACTATTTGATTATCATTTCCCTTTCTATCAATCATGGTAAAATCAAACTCTTGCAATAGAAGTATCCATCTCATTAATCTTGGTTTAACATCTTTGATTATCATTTCTCTTCTATCAATCACGATAAAATCAAACTCTTGCAATAGAAGTATCCATCTAATTAATCTTGGTTTAGCATCCTTCCTTACATTAAGTATTTAATATTATAATGATTGAATGCACTATACATTTTGTTCCAATTAAATAAGGTCTAAGTTTATCAAAGTCATAAAAAATAGCTAATAACTCTCTTTCAATGGTGGTATAGTTAATTTGAGCATCATTTAGAGTCATACTAGCATAATACATAACTTTAAAAACTTTATCGTGCCTTTGTCCTAATATAGCCCCAATAGCATAATCATTAGCATCACACATTATTTCAAATGATTTTTCCCAGTCAGGTGGTACTATTATAGGTGTAGTGACTAACTTTTTCTTTAATAATTGAAATGCTTTTATGCATTCTTCAGTAAAATCAAATTTCGTATCTTTTTTTCTAAAATTTTGCATAGAGGCTTAGTTATCTTTAAAAAAATTTTTTTGTTGCGCCTATAAAAACCAACATGTCCTAGAAAACTTCTCACCCCTTTAACATTAGTAAGCGATGGTAATTTTTCAATAACTTGGATTTTTGCAGGATCTACCTCCATGCCATTTTCAAAAATTTTATGCCCAAAGATAATACCTCATGTTACCATAAATTGACATTTTTCCCAATTTAATACTAATTTGACTTTTTCACATACTTCCAGAACTTTTTTTAAATTATTAAGGCATAATTCAAACGAAGTTCCAAATACAAAAAAACCTTCCATAAACACTTCCATTCCATGTTCTATACAATTGCTAAAAATTGACATCATACATCTTTAAAATGTTGCAGGTGCATTGCATAGTCCAAAAGGCATTCTGCGAAAAGCAAATGTTCCATATGGGCTTGTAAATGTTGTTTTCTCTTGATCCTCTGGAGCAATTGGAATTTGGTGATAACCAGTATATCCATCTAAATATCAATAATACTTATTCTCAACCAATCTATCCAACATCTGGTCTAGAAAGGGTAAAGGAAAGTGATCTTTTTTTGGTGGTCATATTTAATTTTCTATAATCAATGCAAATTCGCCAACCAGTTACTTGTCCTATTGGTATTAATTTATTTTTCTCATTTTCTTCAACAGTCACTCCTCCTTTTTTTGGTATACACTGAATTGGGCTTACCCAAGCACTATCTCAAATAGGACATATAATTCCAGCATCTAACCATTTTAAAAATCTTTTTTTAACAACTTCTTTCATTATTGGGTTTAATCTTCTCTGAGGATCAGCTTTAAGTTCATGTTGTTCATCTAATAAAGTTATGTGCATACAAATTGAAGGATTAATTCCTTTAATATCTGCTAAATNCAAATTTCGGTCTAGACCTTTCACCACGACCAGAGGCTCAATCCCTAACCTCATTGGACCTCCACAAACGTGTTGAGCCCTTCTGATTAAAGCTTCCCTTCTCAGAGCAAAGGTATTGAACTCCCCTTCTTCCTGAGCCTATTTTCATTCTCCATTTAATTATGGCATGTTTACCATATGGCTGTGTTCGTCACACTTAGACGAGTCCATAAAATCAAACACGAGGAGATTTGGTTGAGTCTAAGGGGAGATATTAACGTTTTAGTGTGAACAATTCTTGGGTTAGCCTATTTGGGGATGATGACCCACAGCCGTTGGATCGATCTTGTATCAAATGGATGGCTCTGATTGCGTCGGATGGGAGCGTGGTCCATAAAGCGCTAGCTGACTCAGATGGAGGCGCCAAATCAGAAGACGTCGCGTGGAGCCTCGGAGATGCCGAGGATGACGGGGCGTTGCATGTTTAAGTAGAAAAATAGGGATTTAAATTATTCTGAAAATGATCATTAACTTAAAAAATTCATATCTTGTTGTAAAAAAAATATTCTAGTGCTCAGTGAACAGATGAGAACAATGTGGAAATGGTTTAAAGTTTCTTTGATGAATATTTTATTTTTAATTAATTAAATTCTTATTGGAGTATTTTATATCTCAATGCATGTAGACATTTCACCATGGCTTGACATTTTGGCATGTTGTTGTCTCTATCATGGGGGAAATTCTTGGATTTTTCCAAAGTGAGAGAAGACCTTTAGACGGATATCCATATTTTCAAGTTTGTGTATATTATTTGCATAACTTAATCATAATAATTTTCCTATTACTTAGAAAAATCCAAAAAAAAATTGAAAGGTTTATTGTGACCAGAGAATCCTTTAGAAAATTTTTCATGAGTTAAGTCATTAAAAAGACACCTAAATTGCACAAAACCCTAAAATACAAAGAAAATTAATTTAAGAAAAATAATCATTTAAATGACTTGATTTTGATTCTACACTGTGATTTAAAGTTTAGAGAACTCTCAATAAAATTTTCAAAATATTTGGAGCTCATTTGATAACTTAACTTGATTTTCTAAGTTAAATGTCATTTTGACACAAATGATTTTTAATAATTAAAATATAACTCAAAAAATCATAAGAAATGGTTTTGGGAGTTCTCTGTGAACAGAGAATTTTTCTAAAAATAAAATTGTAAATAAAATAAAAACTTTATATTTTTAGCCTATTTTGAATATTTAAATAATTAAAAATTAATAAAAATCACAAAATTAATAAAATTGATGAGAATGTTCTAAATTGTTTCCTAAGCACTTAGAAACAATTGGAATATTTTTTCTAATTTCCTAAGCAAAGATATTTAATTTTAAAGTTTAAAATAATTTTTAAAGGATAAAAAATGAATTTTTCTTAATCTTGTTCCTTTGGGTTCTTTAACCTCAGAGAGATTTAATAGAAATATAAAACTTAATTTTCAATATTAATTTTTTTTAATTAATTAATGCTCCATAACTTAAAATAATTTTAATAATTCAAAAAGAACTCACAAAATCATGAAATTTGGCCTAAGTGTTTCTCTGGTCTAAGTCTACTTCCAGTAAAAATTGTAAGTGGTTAGGCTTTGCCTTGGTCAAGTTATATAATTTTCTTTGAAAAATACTATTCTTGCATATAAATAAATATCTAAATTAAATTAAAATTTGGAAAATCATGTTTGCTTTTCTGATGTCTTAATTGACCCATGAGTGAGCTGAGATGAAAATTCCAAAGTCATTTGAATTAAATTTAATGAATTATGAAGTAATAGAGCCTCAGGGGCAAAAGTGTAATTTTAGAAATTTAGCCTTAATTAACATTTAAGCTTAATTCAAGAAAGGAAAATGGGAAATCTTTGATCCTAATTAACATATTTGAATGATTGAAACACAAGGGATTAATTTGTAGAATGGGGGAATTCATTTCAAAAATTCCATTATGGAGAAGTTATTAAAGAAATATCATATAAATCATAGGATTGCTACTGCATATCATCCTCAGACAAGTGGTTTGGCTGAATTATCCAATCAGTAAATTAAGAGAATGATGGAAAAATCTATAAATCCAACAAAAATTGATTGGTCAGCCAAACTTGAATATGCTTTGTGGGCTTATAGGACTGCATATAGAACTCCTATAGGAATGTCCCCATATAGGCTCCACTTACCAGTTAAACTTGAGCATAAAGCATATTGGGCTATTAAAGAGATCAATTATAATTTAATTCAATTATAATTTAAATGCTGGTGATAAAATATTGTTACAATTAAATGAGTGTTGACCTCATTTTTTATTGAGGTTTAATTTTTCCTCTTTAGTAGCCTAAGGTCTAACCATATGATTTTCCTATTGATTATTCTTAGAAAACTAGACATGGAACCCTCACAATTAGAAATTCTACTCTCTTCTTTACTCAACTTGAAGTGCCACATGTTGGTCTCAACCTCTAAATACTTAGTAGGTGGGGTCACTGTGGGGGAAACTCAAGATGAGTCACCCTTAGGATTGCTGGACCTTAAGGCTGACCCTGGGTGTTGGTCTGGAGCTAAGGCACTCATTACACATATCTGCACCCACAATCAATTACAACCCTGAACTCAAATTTCTAGCCTAGATCCCTTGATCTTTTGGGATGCACATGTAGATGGTCGCCTAAACCTACTAGCCCTAGGGCTATGGTTTGGCTAAGACCACTATGCAGAGGACCCAAAAAGGGGTTTCCAATGGTCCATGGCTTGTTGGTGATGATTGGTACCTCAACTCTACAATAATACCCATCTTGGCCTTTTACCCCTAAAACACCCCCAAATTAACAAAATACCCCTCCATAGCTCAAAATTCCAAAAATTCTTAAAAAAATCCCAATAAATCGCAAATATTTTCAATTTTATTTTTCTCAACTACCTCATGACTCAATTTGGCCAATCTGACCAAATTTGATCAAAACCCCCAAATTGCCCTTTAAAGGCCCAAATTTTCCCAAATCCAACTCAAATGTCCATCAATTTGATCTCAATTGACCCCAATTACAATCCTAAACTCAAATTCACCTTTGATATGACCAAATTAAACCAAATCTAAGCTCAATTGGTCCATTATTTGAGCCTAATTTTGATTTGGGTTAAAACCCCAATTTTGACCATATGAGCTAATCTCACCAAATTGAACCAATAGCCTAGTTAATTGGCCTCAATTAATTTTTCAAAATATTTATAACATTCCTATACATCAAAATCAACCATCAATTGGCCTTGGTGAAGTCTCAAATCCATTTGATTTTGGCCTAAATCCAAAATTCCCAAATTTAGCCCCAAATTAGCTAAGTCCCCAAATTTCACCAAATTGATTGCCTTAACCTTCAAATTGGCATCCAATTAATGTTTAAAACTCTTCATGAGATCCCTATTGACCATTTACAATAATCAATTTATACTTAGCCCAAGGTTAACCCAAGCTAGACCCAAGCCTAGCCCAACATGACCAAATTGATTAAAATTCAAAAATCCCTCAAATTGACCCTTCAATTGAACTCAAAACCACTTCCATCCTTCACCAAAGTTGTTCCTTATAATCATCTACACCAAAAAAAACAATTATTTNTGTAATTGAATCATGTTGACCTCACTTTTGGTTGAGGTTTAGTTTTTCCTCCTTAGTAGCCTAAGGTTTAAGCATAGGACTTTCCTATTGACTGTTCTTAGAAAACTAGAAATGGCACCCTCACCACTAGAAATTCCAAACTCTTCTCTACTCAACTTGAAGTTCCACATGTTGGTCTCAACCTCTAAATACTTAGTAGGTGGGGTCACTGTGGGGGAAACTCTAGATGAGTCACCCTTAGGATTGCTAGACCTTCTCTAAATACTTAGTAGGTGGGGTCACTGTGGGGGAAACTCAAGATGAGTCACCGTTAGGATTGCACTAAATACTTAGTAGGTGGGCTCACTATGGGGGAAACTCAAGATGAGTCACCCTTAGAACTGCTGGACCTTAGGGTTAACCCTGGGTGTTGATCTGGAGCTAAGGCACTCACTACACTTATCTGCACTCACAAATACTCACAACCCTAAACCCAAATTTATGGCCTAGATCCCTTGATCTTTTTGGGATACTCATGTAGATGGTCCCTTAAACCTACTAGATCTAGGGCTATGGTTTGGCTAAGACCACTGTGTAGAGGACCCAAAATGAGGTTTTCATTGGTCCATGGCTTGTTGATGATGGTTGACAACTCAACCCTGCCAAAATACCCATCTTGGCCTTTTACCCCTAAAACAGTCCCAAATTACCAAAATACCCCTCCATAAAACAAAATCCAAAAAATTCTAAAAATTCTCAAAAAAATCCCAGTAAATCTAAAATATTTGCAATTTCATTTCTCTTAACTACCACATGACCCAATTTGGCCAATTTGACCATCTTTATCAAAAATCCTCAAATTTGCCATTAAAGACCCAAATTTCCCCAAATTCAACTCAAATGTTCATCAATTTGATCTTAATTGGCCCCAATTCCAATCCTAAACTCATATTCACTTTTTATATGACCAAACTAAACCAAATATAAGCTCAGTTGGTCCGTGATTTCAGCTCAATTTTGATTTGGGTCAAAACCCCAATTTTGACCATATGACCTAATCTCACCAAAACCTATAGCCAAGTTAATTGGCCTCAATTAATTTTGCAAAATCTTTATAACATTCCTATGGCTAACGCAAGCTAGACCCAAGCCTAGCACAACATGACCAAATTGACTAAAATCAAAATTCTCTCAAATTGATCCTACAATTGAGCTCAAACCCACTTCCATCCCTCATAAAAGTTGTTCCTTATGATAATCTACACCAAATGAAACATTTATTTGGGCTAAATGACATGGCTAAGCTAGCATAAACCCAATTATTTTCATTTTCACCCACTTGGACCCATGCACTAAATGTGACCTAACCACCCTAAAGTCAAATTAACTCCATCACAGTCATTAGTTGGACTTAGTGACCATTCCAAACACCATGAAACCCCATAAATCAATCCATGGACCAAAGATCTCCCAAATCAAGGGATATTATTTCCAAAAATGCACATGCTTAAGATATCTTTGCCAAATCAAAGCACATTTGCATTAAATTGTTGTGATGGATTCCTCTGGATGCCCTGAGCTCCTAGCCACCTCCCCCTGGCCGGCCGACCAGCCTAGTTGCCGGAAAAGCTCAAAGTTGAGAGCCACGCCCATGGAACTTCACCCAAATCAAGCCTAGAGGCTAGCTCATCCAAATCAAATTATGGGGCTCCTCTGCCCTTCATCTAAGCACCACATTACACCTCCTAATTGGCCATGACAGCCACCATAACCCCATTTTTATAAAAGGCCACCTCCATGGTCGTTAAACTAAGTGCTAAAATTTCCTTAGTGAGACCTCTCTAAGCTTCACACAGAGCTTCCCTAAGATCTCTTCAGTGCATTCCAACCATTTTCCCTCACCAATTCCCATTATCGGAGCTCAATTTTGAGCTTGGGATCTTGCCGGAAACCTGGACAGAACCCAATACACCTCCACAGTCTACCCAAACTCAAATTAACTCTACCCACACCTTCACAATAGTGAAAGAAGTCAAAGCCCCATAAAATCCCCCTTCCACAGAGCTTCTACCATAGCTCTAGACCAACACCCAAATCCGGCCGTGATCAAATTCATACCTAGGCCTTACACCAAGACCAGGGACTCAATCTTTAGCCTCTTTGGATCATAACAAACGTGCCAAGACCCTCTGATCGAAGCTTCACTTCTCANATGGTTTATGATCCAGAGAACTCATTATAAAAATTTCAAAATATTTTGAGTTCATTTGATAACTTAAGTTGATTTTTAAAGATAAATATCACTTTTGACACTTAAATGATTTTTAAAAATCAAAATATCCAAAAGAATTATGAAACTTAATGTCTTGAGTTCTCTGTGATCAGGCACATTTTATAAAAATAAAATAATATTTAGAAAAAAAACTTAATTTTTAGCCTATTTTAAATATTTAAAATAATTAAAAAATCATAAAAAATACAAAAAAAAAAATTCATGGAAATATTCTAAATTGCGTCCTAATCACTTAGGAACAATTAGAATATTTTTCCTGATTTTCTAAATAAAGATATTGAATTTCAAAGCTTAAAAATAATTTTTAAAGGCCAAAAATGAGTTTTTCACTAAAAGAATTCCATTAAATCAAAGAAAAATAAAAAAAATGAAATTTGCTCCTCTGGGTTCTCTAACCTCACAGAGATTTTTCAAAAATACAAAACTTAATTGTCATCATTTAAAATATTTTATTTTTATTAAATAACCCTTAAAATAATTTTGATAAATCGTAGAGAATTAAAATAATTATGAAATTTGTTCGAAAGGCTTTTCTAGTCTACCTTCAGTAAAAATTTCAAAGGATTAGAATTTACCTTGGTCAAGTTGGGAATTTTCTTTGAAAAATCCTATTTTTGCATGAAAATAAATATATAAAAAAAATAAAATTCTGAAAAATCACATTTTCTCCTCTGATGTCTTAATTGACCCATGAATGAGGTAGGATCTGAAAAATCACATTTTCTCCTTTGATGTCTTAATTGACCCATGAATGAGGTAGGATAAAAATTTGAGAAATCACATTTTCTCCTCTGATGTCTTAATTGACCCATGAATGAGGTAGGATAAAAATTTCATACATTTTCTCCTCTGATGTCTTAATTAACCCATGAATGAGGTAGGATAAAAATTTCATTGAGAAATCACATTTTCTCCTCTGATGTCTTAATTGACCCATGAATGAGGTAGGATAAAAATTTCAAAGTTTTCTCTGATGTCTCAATTGACCCATGAATGAGGTAGGATAAAAATTTCAAAGTCATTTGAATTGAATGTCTCAATTGACCCATGAATAAGGTAGGATAAAAATTTCAAAGTCATTTGAATTGAATTTTATTTATGAAGTGTTAGAGCCTTAGGGGCAAATGTGTAATTTTGGAAATTTATCCTTAATTAACTTAGTTGACCCATGAATGAGGTAGGATAAAAATTTCAAAGTCATTTGAATTGAATTTGACAAATTAGAAGTGTTAGAGCCGTAGGGGCAAATGTGTAATTTTGGAAATTTAGCCTTCACTAACATTTACGCTTAAGTCAAGGAGGGAAATGGGTAACCTCTGATCTTAATCAATTTATTTGATGCTTGAAACACAAGGGGTNGCAAGGAATTGTAAAACTTCCAGGATCTTTAAAATTTTCATGAAGCTTTTTTTGAATTATAGCGCTACACTCTTCACTGAGTGCAACAGTCTCATTATCAACAAACTTCCTTTTCTTATTATGTATATCCTTCATGAACTTCACATAGCTTGGCATTTGTTCCAAAGCTTCAACAAATGGAATGTTTATTGTTAATTTCCTCAAAATTTCCAATGATTTTGAAAATTGATTATCTTTGTACTTCTGCTTCAATCTTTGAGGAAATGGAGGTGGTGGTCTTTCTACAGTAATTTTCATTGGTTTAATAGGAATTTTTGCTTCAAAATGAAAATCTTCACTTGTTTTTTCATTTTCCACCTCATCTTTTTCAACTTCAACTTCTTGTTTAACTTTATTTTCTAATTCTTTTCTACTTCTCACTTGAATAACTTTAATTCACTATTTGTTCTGATCTTTAGGATTTACTTCAACATTACTAGGATATGTTCCTAGAGATCTATTATTAAGTGTGGTTGCAATACATCCCAATTGATCTTCCATGTTTTTTTATTGCAGCTCATTGACTTTGTAATTGACTGTCCATTTGCAATATCAATTCTTTCATTGATAATTTTTTCTTCTTACTCTGCAAATTATTAACTCCTGGGGGGAAATAAAGTTTATAAGCTTGATTGTCTTGGTTGTTAGAGTTTCCCAATGGGTTAGCAGTATTGTTTCCCCATTGCAGATTTGCAGCATTTCAGTTATTGTTACTCCAACTAAAGTTTGGATGATTCTTCAATCCAATTTTATAATTATTGGAATAAGGGTTATTAGAATGATTGTTTATTTTGATTTAAAGTCTCATAAGAATATTGAGATTCTATCATTTGTCCCAATGAGTTTTCCTCAAGCACAGGTGCTGTCTGAGAATAATTCATTCCATATTGATCTATCTTCTTTGAT
>JXCR01140317.1:52039-82143 GCA_002079205.1 Phalaenopsis hybrid cultivar
TCCAAACCTTCCAAAAGCATCCAAAATGACTGCAAATATTTCCAAAACCCATTTGTACCCCTTAATTAGACCCAATTTGACGAATTTGATCATTTTGACCAAGACCCCCAAATTGCCTTTAAAATGCCCAATTTCCCCAAATTCACCTCAAATGTCCATCAATTTGGTCCAAATTTCCCCCAATTTCAATCTTAAACCCAAATTCACCTTCCATGTGACCAATTTAAACCAAATCCAAGCTCAATTTGCACATGCTTTGAGCCCAATTTTCATCTATGTCAAACCCCTAATTTTGGCTACATGACTTAATCTCACCAAATTGAACCCCATAGCCTACTCAATTTGGTACAATTTATGTTGAAAACTCTTCATAACAATCCTACACATCAAACTTGACCTTCAATTGGCCTTGTTGAAGCCTCAATTTCATTTAATTTTGACCTAAGTCAAAAAACCCCAATTTTGCCCCAAATTGGTCATACCTAAAAATTCCTCCAAATTGATTATCTTACCCCAAAATTGGCACCCAATTTATGCTAAAAAGCTTTAATGACATTCCTATTGACCATTTTCAATAATAAATTTGGACTTAGCCCAAGCCTAGCCCAATCTAGACCCAAGTATAGCCCAACATGCCCAAAGTGATCAAAATTCCAAAATCCTTCAAATTGAACTCACAATTGAACTCAAAATCATTTCAATCCTTCACCAAAAATCTTCATTACAATCATCTACAAAATCTTGATCAATCATTTGAGCTAATTTACATGGTTAGCCTAACCTAAACCCAACATCTAACCAGTTTGACCCACATGAACCCATGCACTAAAATTCGCCTAACCACCCTAAAGTCATCAAATTTATGACTCCACAGCCACTAAGCTCCTCCTAAAGAGCCATGACATGCAATGGACCAATGGATCCACAAATTAAGGGATTCATTCCCTTTTTTAGGCCTTAATCATAAAATCTCCTCCTTCATTGATTGTCATAGGGAGTTAATCATCATTAGCCACCCCTTGGCCTTCTTGAGCCAAGAGCTGACCACTCCCTAGCCGGCCAACCACCTTGGTGGCCAAAAAATGGCCAAACTAAGAGCCACCACCCTTGAATAAAACCCAATCTTAACCCTAGGGGCTAGCTCACCAAAATCAAACCTTAAAAGCTTTTTAGCCCACCACCTAGGCAGACATTTGCACCCATGACCAGGCCTTGACCTCTCCTCTCTGGCCATGGCTATAAAATGGCCCCTTTACGACCAAGAGAGAGGTGATAAAATTTTCTCAAGGACCCCTCTAAATTGCTCCCATAGTCTCTTTGAGACCTTCTTAGTGAAACCCAACCACTTTCTTGCCCTAATTTCCCTTGTCAGAGTTCAATTTTTGATCTCAAATCCTTGTCGGAGACAGGACAGAGCTCTCCACAGCTCCATAGTGCACAAAAATCAAATTACACTCACNAAAAACCCATTTGTACCCCTTAATTAGACCCAATTTGATGAATTTGATCATTTTGACCAAGACCCCCAAATTGCCTTTAAAATGCCCAATTTCGCCAAATTCACCTCAAATTTTCATCAATTCGGTCCAAATTTCCCCCAATTTCAATCTTAAACCCAAATTGACCTTCCATGTGACCAATTTAAACCAAATCCAAGCTCAATTTGCACGTGCTTTGAGCCCAATTTTCATCTAGGTCAAACCCTTAATTTTGGCTACATGAATTAATCTCACCAAATTGAACCTCATAGCCTACTCAATTTGGTACAATTTATGTTGAAAACTCTTCATAACAATCCTACACATAAAACTTGACCTTCAATTGGCCTTGTTGAAGCCTCAATTTCATTTAGTTTTGACCTAAGTCAAGAAACCCCAATTTTGCCCCAAATTGGTCATACCTAAAAATTCCTCCAAATTGATTATCTTACCCCAAAATTGGCACCCAATTTATGCTAAAAAGCTTTAATGACATTCCTATTGACCATTTTCAATAATAAATTTGGACTTAGCCCAAGCCTAGCCCAATTTAGACCCAAGTCTAGCCCAACATGCCCAAAGTGATCAAAATTCCAAAATCCTTCAAATTAAACTCACAATTGAACTCAAAATCATTTCAATCCTTCACTAAAAATCTTCATTACAATCATCTACACAATCTTGATCAATCATTTGATCTAGTTTACATGGTTAGCCTAACCTAAACCCAACATCTAACCATTTTGACCCACATGAACCCATGCACTAAAATTGGCCTAACCACCCTAAAGTCACCAAATTTATGACTCCACAGCCACTAAGCTCCTCTTAAAGACCAAGCTAAACCATTTTGGTTTAGCCATGACATGCAATGGACCAATGGATCCCCAAATTAAGGGATTCATTCCCTTTTTTAGGCCTTAATCATAAAATCTCCTCCTTCATTGATTGTCATAGGGAGTTAATCATCATTAGCCACCCCCTTGCCTTCCTGAGCCAAGAACTGACCACTCCCTAGCCGGCCAACCACCTTGGTGGCCAAAAAATAGCGAAACTAAGAGCCACCACCCTTGAATGAAACCCAATCTTAACCCTAGGGGCTAGCTCACCAAAATTAAACCTTAAAAGCTTTATAGCCCACCACCTAGGCAGACATTTGCACCCATGACCAGGCCTTGACCTCTCCTCTCTAGCCATGGCTATAAAATGGCCCCTTTACGAACAAGAGAGAGGTGATAAAATTTTCTAAAGGACCCCTCTAAATTGCTCCCATAGCCTCTTTGAGACCTTCTTAGTGAAACCCAACCACTTTCTTGCCCTAATTTCCGTTGTAGGAGTTTAATTTTTGAGCTCAAATCCTTGTCGGAGACAGGACAGAGCTCTCCACAGCTCCATAGTGCACAAAAATCAAATTACACTCACCCACACCTTCACCATGGTGAAAGAAGACAAAACCCCATCAAACCCCCCTCACAGAGAGCCTCTACACTAGACTTTGATCAACACCTAAATTCAGCTTTAATTAAATTTTGGTCTAGACCTTTCACCACGACCAGAGGCTCAATCTCTAACCTCCTTGGACCTCCACGAACGTGTTGAGCCCCTCTGATTAAAGCTTACCTTCTCAGAGCAAAGGTATTGAACTCCCCTTCTTCCTGAGCCTATTTTTGTTCTCCATTTAATTATGGCATGTTTACCATATGGTTGTGTTCGTCACACTTAGGCGAGTCCATAAAATCAAACCCGAGGAGATTTGGTTGAGTCTAAGGGGAGATATTAAGTTTTAGTGTGAACAATTCTTGGGTTAGCCTATTTGGGGATGATGACCCACAGCCGTTGGGTCGATCTTGTATCAAATGGAGGGCTCTGATTGCGTCGGATGGGAGCGTGGTCCATAAAGCGCGAGCTGACTCAGATGGAGGCGCCGAATCAGAAGACGTCGCATGGAGCCTCGGAGATGCCGAGGATGACGGGGCGCTGCATGTTTAAGTAGAAAAAAAGGGATTTAAATTATTCAGAAAATAATCATTAATTTCAAAAATTCATATCTTGGTGTAAAAAAATCACAAAAATAAAATAAAAAATATTCTAGTGCTTAGTGAACAGATGAGAACAATGTGGAAATGGTTTAAAGTTTATTTGATGAATATTTTATTTTTAATTAATTAAATTCTTATTGGAGTATTTTATCTCTCAATGCATTTAGACATTTCACCATGGCTTGATATTTTGGCATGTTGTTGCCTCTGTCAGGGGGGAAATTCTTGGATTTTTCCAAAGTGAGAGAAGACCTTTAGACAGATATCCGTATTTTCAAGTTTGTGTATATTATTTGAATAAATTAATAATAATAATTTGCCTATTACTTAGAAAAATCCAAAAAAAAGTTGGAAGGTTTATTGTGACCAGAGAATCCTTTCGAAAATTTTTCATGAGTTAAGTCATTAAAAAGACACCTAAATTGCACAAAACCCTAAAATACAAAGAAAATTAATTTAAGAAAAATAATCATTTAAATGACTTGATTTTGATTCTACACTGTGATTTAAAGTTTAGAGAACTCTCAATAAAATTTTCAAAATATTTGGAGCTCATTTGATAACTTAACTTGATTTTCTAAGTTAAATGTCATTTTGACACAAATGATTTTTAATAATTAAAATATAACTCAAAAAATCATAAGAAATGGTTTTGGGAGTTCTCTGTGAATAGAGAATTTTCTATAAATAAAATTGTAAATAAAATAAAAACTTTATTTTTTAGCCTATTTTGAATATTTAAATAATTAAAAATTAATAAAAATCACAAAATTAATAAAATTCATGGGAATGTTCTAAATTGTTTCCTAAGCACTTAGAAACAATTGGAATATTTTTTGTAATTTCCTAAGCGAAGATATTTAATTTTAAAGTTTAAAATAATTTTTCTTAATCTTGTTCCTTTGGGTTCCTTAACCTCAGAGAGATTTAATAGAAATATAAAACTTAATTTTCAACATTAAATTTTTTTTTAATTAATTAATGCTCCATAACTTAAAATAATTTTAATAATTCAAAAAAAACTCACAAAATCATGAAATTTGGCCCAAGTGTTTCTCTGGTCTAAGTCTACTTCCAATAAAAATTGCAAGTGGTTAGGCTTTGCCTTGGTCAAGTTATATAATTTTCTTTAAAAAATACTATTCTTGCATATAAATAAATATCTAAATTAAATTAAAATTTGGAAAATCATGTTTTCTTTTCTGATGTCTTAATTGACCCATGAGTGAGCTGGGATGAAAATTCCAAAGTCATTTGAATTAAGTTTAATGAATTATGAAGTAGTAGAGCCTTAGGGGCAAAAGTGTAATTTTAGAAATTTAGCCTTAATTAACATTTAAGCTTAATTCAAGAAAGGAAAATGGGAAATATTTGATCCTAATTAACATATTTGAATGATTGAAACACAAGGGATTAATTGGTAGAACCCAATCTCATTTTTTTCCAATTAAAGGATAAATTTGAAATTTCTTAGGTTATCAAAATTTGGAAGTCTACCAAATTGAATGATCCTAGATTTAGGGGTATAGTTTTGGTTGTTAATAACTCACTAATTTAATACCCCTATCTTGTGTTCAAGTGACATTCAAATATTTTGATGATGAATTAATGTCATTTAAAATTTAATCTCTTTCAAAATAACTAAGACATCCATCAGGATCTTAAGGGCTTGGTGGTGACTTAAGCTAAATCAAATTTGGTTAAATAAATTTTAGAAAAGTGAATAAAAATTGAACACATTTGAAACAGTACAAGCCCAAGTTAAAACCAAAATTGTCCAAGTGTCTTAATAACACTAACTTGTCCCTTTAAGGGTCTTCACCTGCAAATTCTCAAATTGAAGGATAAATGATAATCACCCTACCCTTAAGAATAATTGAAACATCACTGTTCATTGAACACTAGAAATATTTATAGGATGGATTATTAAGGAACATAATAAGTCTAAATGAGCCCGAGACTTTTCACCAGGCGGTGAGGGGAAAGCATGTACCTGCCTTTCTCTCCTAACTTGTTGGATACCTTGGAGGTCTACTAAACTTGATATATTTTTATTTATAAAATTATCCTTAATCAAACCATTAAGGACTCACCAAGATATAATTTAGAAACCTTATTTTTCCCACTTTACATAAAATTCTCCTACATGTATTTTGAGTTTCAGATGAAAATGAAGAGAAGCCATCCAGGTATGCTTTTATTATGATTTATTTACCTGCATTTTTTTTCCCGTAAATTTTTTAGTACATTACTATACTTAGTCACCTGCATGTATAACCAAAATATGAACTTGCATGCTAAGCAACGATGTCACCTTCCATGAAAACCAAAACTGCTAGGGTAGCCGCAAAATCAAAATTAAAACTAAAATCAACCAAGATAAAATTCACCACCACAATATTCAAAATATAAAATAACTCAAAATTTAATCACAAACATCAAAAAAATAATAATTACAACTAAATTAAGACTTCCCTATTGGATGATCAGGAATCCCTCAGAGGAGGTAGCCTACATTTGCTAACGAGGCTTCTCACGGTCTAAATGAAATTAGGGAACTCACTAAGTTGAGTTTCATAAATTCATTTAGAATAAGTGAATCCAATAGAAAATAGTGATACTGGAATGAGGGAACCGTAAGATCCTATTTCTTGATTTCAGTTATCTAAGATGTAAATAACTATAGGGAGCTCACTAAGGTTCTACTGACATCCCCTAGTTATTCCTCCTTTGGATTCTACAATAAAATATTCCAAATTTGAGCTATTCATTTCACACCTTTTTGTCCAATTTTTTTGAAAAGTCCTATCCTTTTGAACTCCTTGAAGATAATATTCCCTAATTTTTATTGTGAGTTCCTTAGGTAACTTCAGTTGTATAGGAAGCTTGTCCGAAGCCAGCTTAAAATAAACCCTATTTAATTTTTCATATTAAATAGGAGAAATTGTCGGCAAATAAAACGGTTTCACAGACCAAGCGGATGTCATATATTTCTCAGTTTATTTGATCGAGCCTCATCCTCAAATCTTGCGTTTATCTTTCAGGATAGATACAGGGTTTGAGGTATAGTGCTCTTTCATTTAAACTATGAAAAATATGGGGTCAAATTTAATATTTTTCTAATACTTATATACATATATAAATTAAAATACCCTTCCGAAGGGGGCGGCGGGATTTCTATTCCAGTGTTCGATAGCCTCTTACGGGCAACTCCTCAACCAAAATAGTGTCGACAGCTTCTGGCATCTCTGCTAGGGACTAGCTTTTCTCTCCATTTTAAATCAAGGAATATTATCTTCATACATCGGTAATGTGTTCATGTCCCTCATGAACCAAATTACCTTTCTTCCATTTGCATGCTTTACCCATTTCTAACTTGGAAAAGTACGGTCAACTCTTCGGACTCTAGGACTCTCTGTTTAATCATCTTTAAACAGAGAGGTTCAGGAGGCCATTAAGGACTTTTTAATCTTCATGTGTGGTTGGACCCCAATAGGTGTGTTGGTGGACTAGTTCCACCTGGGCATTGTGCATTGTTAAGTTGGTCCCGCACTGGGTCCTAAACACTTAACATCTCCTTTTTGACTTTGAGTTGTTAGTTTGCAAATTAAATCAAATTATGTCGTTCTGCCCACGCTTTTAAAATTTCCTTTATTAATCAAAATTTTTCTACTTTTAAACTACTTTTATTAAAATTTTAAAACCCCCATAAACTAAATAAAAATAAACTTACCAGGTCTACAAATTGACCTCTGTTAAATTCTATTGCTTGCACTAAGATTACGAGGTTTTGGCCAAGTAGCTAACCTCAGAGCTTTCTCTCTTGAAGCTGCTATAATGGCGTGCCCAACACTAACTTTTTCTTGCAACCTGCCGACGAGCCGCAATGCCGACAATGTCGTTCTCACCATCAAATTTGGAACCATATTTTAAGATCTCCAGGTCATCCTCAGGAAAGTCCCGTTCGTCGTAATGAAAGTCGTCGCTCCAAAAGTTCAGGAGCCATCTACTGAATTTAACCTGAACTGCCTTCAGGACTTTCCTTCTTGTAATAGGATCAAGACTAATGCCACCATGACACCCACCAAGCCTGCTATTCCCACTGCTGCTAAGGGAAAAGAAGTTATGATCATTAAAGATCCGACTCAAGGATTGGATGTCTCACCATCAGTATTTAAAATTGGATCAAGTTCAAAGATTGCACCGCTAACTCGAACCTAAAGGAGAAACCATAATAGGAGGGTTCGGAGGGCTACTAAAACCCATGCTCCTAAGGAGATACCTGTTGAGGAAGATCCTCACTAGGATGAGTCAAGATTACTTGAAACATATCCACTTCTGCGAGGAAGTAGATTCCATCCTTTAATTGGTACCAATGGGTACGAGAGTATCCAAAAAAATGCCTCTACTGTACAGTCACTTCATGGACATGCTGAGGAGAGAAAGAAGTCCACTCATATCACCTGAGTCAGTTCAATTTTCAAGAGGCTAGCTACCAAGGAAGGTTGTTCAGTTAGTGAACTACTTAAATGAGTGGGACATGCAGTATCCCCTCGCATGAAGAAAGAAATCTTAAAGGATGTCAAATCTGCTAGACGATCTCAAAAATCAACTGAAGATTTGCCTGCTTGTATTTCTGTCTGGTTCAGCTTAAGAAGCAGAGTTGATACCGCCATAGTTACTACCGATTCTACCATCACCAAGATCGCAGGTCATCGACCAGCCAAGTCACGAATAGGTCCTAGAATTCTACCAATCACACATTACAAGGATATTCCTAAAGTTTCAAAAGAAAAGATGAAGAAATTACCCAGTACTAGAGTCAGTCTGCACCATGAGTAACATATTTCTCTTTGACATACCGATTTTTCCGCTGAGACACTTCATCTCAATACATCACCGTCAAAGAAGAAGGTGTGGGTACCCAAGCAGTGGCGGTTCAGCAGTCACTTGAGCCCGCAGGAACAGAGCATGGAATGAAATTAGGTCTAAAGTATTTGACATTGTCGCAACAATTGCCAGCGAGATGGAGGAATAAGAGGAGGAGGTCCAGTAGGGTCCTCCAGATCTTAAGGCAATTCAAGAATCAATAATTGAAGGAAAAGTTGAAAATCTCAAGTTAAACATTTTCAAATTGGCACGGGAACACATAGTTTTTATTGATGACGATGATTAAGATTTTGACTATAATAATTACCTCAAAGAAGATTTCATGGATGTCCATGTCATCGAGACCAGAGCCGCTACATCTATGCACGAGGCTCAACCTCTCATCAAAGAGAATGTTGTGGATGACCTGTGTAAGGCTATTCTCCTAAGGGATGACCAAGTCAACCAATCAAAGAAAAGGATAAAAGAGATGGCCGCAGCCTTGACAACCATGGCCACAATTCAAAGAAAATCTCAACCCCCACATTTAGCCTTTCCAGAAGTCAACAAACTAGAAATTATACATATTACAGATGAAGAAGAGAAGTTGCCTCAAAAAATAGGGATGAGCAACCAAAGAAGAATTCTCCATCAAGCGCCATGCAAAAGAAGGAATTTAAGCAATTGGTCGAGCAAGTTCGAAAGGCCTTAACCTAATCTAAGGGTGGTGCAGTGGATTTAAAGGGGAGACCTTACCTGGAAGAATTTGATGTCATACCCATCCCTAAAGGTTTTGTACCCCCAAACTTTAAGATATTTGATGGGATTGGAAATCACAGACAGTACATAATACATTTTCGAGCCAGTTGTCGCAACACAAGAAGTAATGAAGCTTTACTCTTCCAACAGTTTGTCAGCAGCCTATTAGAGATTGCTTTTGATTGGTATGTCGATTTGCCCAATGGTTCAGTTAAGACATTTGCTAAGCTGAAAAAATTATTTGTGAAGAGATTTGTTGGAGTGCAACATCATGTTTCTATGTGAGAGCTCATGATGGAAAAGCAAAAGCCCAACGAGACTCTGGTGGATTACATCTTGAGGTGGAGAAACCTTATCATTAAGTGTGAACCTCAGTTACAGAAACATCACGCAATTGAGATTTTACTCAAAAGCATTCATGGGACAGTAGATTTTATGCTCAAGGGACTCACCATTAAATCCTTCGAGAAGCTGCTCAGTAAAGCCAACAGTATTCAAGAAAAAATCAAACATATGGATTCTCACGAGAAATCCAAGGCAACCAGAGTATTTGAAAAGAAGTCAGGAATAGTAGGGACTGTCGATAAAGGAAAACAACCAATGAAGATATATGCAAGAAGTCCTTGTCAATCTTCATAGCATGCTCAGAAACATAGTAGCTAGTATAACCAACGACCACCTCAAGGGAAATCATCCCAAACAGAGAATAAAAGAATATCTTTAGCAGAAAAATAGAGAATCATGTATTCTTTCAAAGATGAAGCTATATTCAAAATGTTCAAAAGTCTGATGAAGAAGCCTGAATTCAGATTACTAGATCCGAAGAAATCCAAAGAGGTCGATAAGAAAGATCAATCAAATTATTGCCCATACCACAAGTTGCTTGGGCACACTATAGAAGAATGTTTTATCTTTAAGGATTGGCTCGAGAAGAATCTTAAAGAAGGGAATATAACTATCCCGAAAGAATATTTAAAAGAACCTGAAAAAGGTTCCATAAATATGATTTCGGCTGAGTCAATCTCTTTGATCAATCCATATATTGGAGAAGATGGATGGAGTATGACTTCGGACAAGCTTACGATGGCCATAAACCAAATATAGGATGCATCAAAACAATCTTCCACATATACTGTAAATGATGGATGGAATACAGTTTGGAGGAAATCGTCTAAGAAAATATTAAACCAAATCGAGAATGCTTCAAACAAGCCTCCGTTCAAAGTCTTCAGCCTACCAAGCCCGAGATGAAGATTTCACCAGGAGATCCATCATCACAAGACAAAGAAGAATAAGAACACCACGAAGACTGATAGCATGGGTGGTAGGATAGGGGCTGCCTCTGCTAGACTAGTTGTCTTGGATTCGGAGAATAAAATTCTCGAACCACTGACTTTGTATGATTATCTTTTTACACCTCCAGGGTCTTATGAATGTAATGATTGTGATTTCGGCTAAATTTTAACTATTTATGGTGATAACGTAACTGATTTTGACCAATCTAGCCCTTATCTCAATTGCCAAAAAGATCCTCAAATTGTACTTGAGTTTGATGAACTCACTAACAAAACCGAAGAAGTCATTGATGATACCGCTTACGACAACACTAGGAGTGAGGAACCAAATCTTGAGCACCAAAGTGCACTGATACACGTAAAATATATAGTATTTTTAGACACTTTTTTATTCCTATTTTTGAGATATTGCACTTTAATGGAATGTATTTTTTCTTGCAGATACAAGTAAAAATGGAAAAAATGCTTAAAAGAGTGAAAAAGGATCAAATTTGGAGCAAAAATGTAAAAAATTGTGCAAAAGAGTTTTGGCGCCTAAGCACTAGATCCGGCGCTTAAGCGTTGGTTAAACAGAAAAGGTCGCGCCTAAGCACTGAGACCCCGTGCTTAAGCGCCAGTGGCAGTTACTAGATGAGTAAAATTTATTTTCACGAATTTCAAAGAGGTTTTTGAGGCACCCATTGACTTAATAGGTGATTGAAACCATCATGGACAAAAATTATCATAAAGGATGCGTCTCTTAGGAAAATATATCGAATTAAAACACATTTTGAAGAGATCCCAAGGTACCTCTTGGAAAACTATAATAGAAAGAAGAGAGGAATTAGAATAGAGTCCTGAAAATATTGGCAAGTTTTGAAAGTTCTTCTCTAGAGAGTTAGTTCGGAGAGATTTTCAAGAACCACTTTTTATTTACTTTATTATTTTTGTTATTTTGTTTTGAGTGATTGTAAAAGAGAAGAGATTCAAAGAAACTTCAAGAGTTGGTGCGAGGACTTGAGATAAGTTTTTATCTTTTTTATTTTAGATTACTTTTGGTTTTAATCGAGACTTGTTGTTGGTTTGACAATGATTTATTCTCTTAAACTAAAGTGTGGTTTTGTTTTCTCCATAGATTCTGAAAAGTTTTCCTTATCATTATTCTTAAAATAATATGTAATTAAGTTTTGGATGAAAGTTGTGGAGAGTATTGATCTTTAGTGATGGAAGAAGTTATGATGATTTAAATCCATTCACTTCATTTACTTCTTGATTTATCTAATCCAGATGTTAAAATTTGTTGTGAGAACATGTAAGAACTGGGTTGTTATCATCTCATTCAACAATTGAAAAGAATCACATGAGGTTGTATGAATGAGAATGTAGTTCATACGATTGAGTGCAAATAAATAAGGAAAAATTCATTGATGGGTGTAGAGTTAGAGGACTTCAAAGTGACACGTTAAAGCCCCCAACTTGGTTTATTGTTTTAGGTTTTGATATGAGAATGTTAGCCCCCAGGTGGAGGGAATTGAGGGAACTCTAGAGTGAGAGCTAGCATCTTTCCTGCCTAGCTGGTCTTCAGATCTATTCAAACTTTAAATTAGCCAATGTTCTTTATAGCATCTCTAGTAAGGGTAAAGAATATTTATCATATTTGACACAACACAATTTGCATACTTCCACAACATAATTCCTATACTTATTACTGATTCATGATAAGAAGAAAGATATTTTCATATTAAAGTACTTTTCTTCTACAAAAACTTTAGTTATCTTTTTAAATTGTTATGTTTCGTTAAAATATGAAAAATACCAAAAATATTTAAATTTTAAATTCTTGAAAAAATCATTTTTAGTTTAAGTAATATTTTTTTAATAAATAAAAAAACTTTTTAAAAAGTGCATATTGCATAATCTTCCCTGTGGGTTCGATATTCAAGTCTTAATCAAAGAGTCTTATATTACTTGAAAATAATACGTATACTTGTGTAGTATCCCAATATATATATATATATATATATTAAAAAGTTAAATTTTTATTTTTTCTTTAGGATCAAGTTTTTTATTTTGTTGCAAAATAAGGAAATATAAGTGAAAAATACCATCAGAAATATTTCTATACTGTGCATAAGCATTAAGTTGAGATCAAATTTTTAGCGTTGTTGTTGGGAAAGAAAACTAAGTAAATTTCTATTTTTATAAAGTCTTGTTTAAACTTTAAATATTGTATCTTATTTTTTTATGTTTTATTTTATTATATTTTATTTTATGTTAGTGTATGTGTATTTCAGTTTCTGAAGGACTAGTGCCTTACGATTCTGAATTAGAAAGAACTATTAGAGAAATCAGAAAAATAAAAAAAATTCAAAATCTTAAAAAATCTAAAAAATTACAGAAATGACAAACCAAAATAATCTAAATGTTGAAATTCATCAAGAGTTTAAACCTTTAAGAGATTATGCCAACCCTACTGTAGATAAACTTCATTGTAGTATTCAAAAACCTACTGTAGTGGCTAATTCATTTGAGCTATTGTAGTATTCAAAAATCTACTGTAGTGGCTAATTCATTTGAGCTTAAACCTGCTATTATCCAAATGATATCAAATAATCAGTTTGGGGGATCACCAGCTGAAGATCTAAATTTACATCTTACCAATTTTCTAGAATTTTATGCTACATTTAAATACGATGGTGTTTCAAATGATGCCATAAGACAGGTTATTTCGTTTCTCGCTGAGTGATAAAGCTAAGATGTGGTTGAATTCATTAGCACCTGGATCTATCAGAACTTGGGGTGATTTAGCACAAAATTCCTTGCTAAATATTTTCCAACATAAAAAACTGCGAAGCTTAGAAATGATATTACATATTTTAATTAGTTTGAAGTGGAATCTATTTATGAAGCATATGAGAGATTTAAAGAACTCTTAAGAAAGTGTCCACACCATGCTATACCAGATTGGTTAAAAATTCAAACTTCTTATAATGGATTTGTTGGATCTCTTAGATCAATTATCGATGCCGTTGCTGGTGGTTCATTGATGTCAAAACCATTTCATGACGCTTATGCTTTAATTGAAGAAATGACTACCAATAATTTTCAATGGCCTTCTGAGAGGATGAATCCAAAGAAAGTATCTAATATTCATGAAACTGATGCATTACTTTGTTAGCAAATCAAGTTGCTGCAATTTCAAGAAAGTTAGACCAATTTGGAATGAATTTTTATCAAACAATTTCCATGATTGAAGAGAATTCATTAGGTCAAATCGTAGATTCTCAAGCATCATTAGAAACTTTGAATGTCATAAATAATAAGCAAAATAACCCATACCAAATTATTATAACCCAGTTTGGAAGAACCATCCCAACTTTAACTGGAATAACAATTCGGGTGGAAACCCAGGTTGGACGAACCATCTCAATTTTAACTGGAATAACAATTCAGGAGGTAATAATCAGCAATGGGGAAACAACCAAGGAAACCCATTAGGAAACTGGAACAACCAAGGGAATAATAATTATAGATCTACTTATCCTCCAGGTTTCAACAGTAATACACAGTTTAAGGATAAGAAGTTGTCTATAGAAGAATTAGTGTTATAAATGAGTAATCAGTTACAAAGTCTAGGAGCTACAATTAGAAATATTGAGAATCAACTTGGGCAAATTGCAAGTTTATTAAGTAATAGATCCCAAGGAGCAGTTCCTAGTAATACTGAATTAAATTCAAAAAACTAGAATAAAGAGCAAGTTAAAGCCGTACAACTAAGAAGCGGAAGAGAGTTGGAAGGTAGGATTCAAAAAGAGATTGAAGTAGAGAGAGAGGAAATTGAAGAATCAAAAGAGGACGCTCCGAAAGATTCTGAATAACTTATTTCTCTGCCAAAAAATAATTTAGAAAAACCACCACCTTCATTTCCTCAGAGACTTTGACAACAGAAGTTGGATAAGCAATTTTCAAAATTTTTGGAAATATTTAGGAAGCTTACAATCAATATTCTATTTGCTGAAGCCTTAGAACAAATGCCAAGCTATGTGAAGTTTATGAAGGATATTCTCAACAGAAAAAAGGAAGTTTGAAGATAATGAGACTATTGCACTTAGTGAGGAGTGCAGTGATATAATTCAGAAGAAACTTTCTAAAAAGATTAAAGATCCTGGTAGCTTTACAATTCTACGTGCAATAGGAGGCAGATTTTATGGGAAAGTTATTTAGGTGCAAACATTAACCTTATGTCATTATTAATATTTAAAAGATTGGGATTATGAGAAATAACCCCTACTACTGTAACTCTACAGTTAGTATATTGTTCAATAACCTATCATAAAGGAGTTATAGAAGATGTTCTAGTGAAAGGGGATCAAGTTATCTTTCTTATTGATTTCATTGTGCTAGATATGGAGGAACATAAAGAGATACCTATCATTTTGGAGAGAACTTTCCTAGCAACAGGAAAAGCATTGATAGATGTGCAGAAAGGGGAATTAACAATACACGTCAATGATCAAACTGTTACTTTTTACATTTCAAAATCAATGAAATACCCTGTAAAAGGTAAAGATGATGAATGTTATAGAATGGATGTTATAATATTCTGAGAGAATGTCATTTCCAGACTACTTATGAAGAAAATTCCAAAAAAAAAAAAATTGGAATACGAGCAAGAAGAGGAATTAGATCAATGTGTAAACCTTTTTAAGGAAGATTAAAGTTATGTCAAGAAAGTTTTGAAATTTTTGACACAATAGAAAAAGATAAATCATTTTGTCCATCTATTGAAAAACCTTCAAAGCTTAAGTTGAAATTACTTCCTAAACATTTAAAATATGCCTTTTTAGGAGATTCCTCTACTTTACCTATTATAATTTCGTCGAAGTTAACAAAGGAAGAAGAAGAAAAGCTGATGAAAATTCTGAAAAAATTTAAAAAAGCCTTTAGATGGACAGTTGCTGATATTAAAGGAATCAACCCTTCAATTTGTATGTATAGAATTAATCTAGAAGAAAACTGTAAACCCAGGGCTAATCCACAAAGGAGATTAAATCCTATTATTAGAGAGGTTGTTAAGAAAGAAATTTTAAAGTGGTTAGATGCTGAAATTATCTACCCTATTTCAGATAGTGTATAGGTTAGTCCAATTCACTGTATTCCTAAGAAATGAGTAGTAATTGTAACTGTGAATGAGCATGAGTTAATACCTACTAGATAAGTTACAGGGTGATGAATATGCATTGATTATAGAAAATTAAATCTTGCCACTAGGAAAGATCATTTTCCTACCTATTCTAGATCAAATGCTGGATTGACTAGATGGGCATAAATACTTTTATTTTCTAAATGGATATACTGGTTATCACCAAATTCAACGATCAAATGTTGGATAGATATACCGGCGTAAATACTTTTGTTTTCTGGATGGATATACCAGTTATAACCAAATTCAAATATCGCCTGAGGATCAAGAGAAAACAACATTTACTAGTTCTTATGGTACTTTTGCTTTTAGAAGAATGCCTTTTAGTTTATGTAATGCCCCTGCTACTTTTCAAAGATGTATGATGATAATTTTTTGTGATTTAATTGAAAAATAGATTGAAGTCTTTATGGATGACTTTATAGTGTTTGGAACTTCATTTGACTCATGTTTAGAATAATTATCTAAAGTTCTTAAGCACTGTGAAGAAACAAATTTAGTCCTTAACTGGGAAAAATGCCAATTTATGGTAGGAGGAGGAATTGCATTAGGTCATCATATATCAAAAAATGGTATGGAAGTAGATCCTGCTAAAATTTAGTAATCGCTAATTCACCTTATCCAACAAATGTAAGGGAAATTAGGAGCTTTTTAGGACATGCTGGATTCTACAAGCGATATATTAAGGACTTTTCTAAGATTGCTAAGCCTTATGCCATTTACTAGAGAAAGATGTAATTTTCTAATTTTGACGAGGAATGCCTAAAAGCTTTTAAATTATTAAAAGAAAAATTAATCACTGCACCATACATAGTTTCACCAAATTGGGAAAAACCTTTTGAACTTATGTGTGATGCAAGTGATTATGATATTGGAGTTTCACCAAACTTGGAAAAACCTTTTCAACTTATGTGTGATGCAAGTGATTATGTTATTCGAGCTATTTTAGGACAAAGATATGATAAAATTTTCAAAGTTATTTAATATGTTAGTGAAACTCTTAATGAAACTCAAATTAATTAAACAACAACTGGAAAAGAGTTATTACCAATAGTATATGCCTTTGATAAATTTAGATCATATTTGATTGTAACTCATTGTATAGTGTATAAAAATCATTCTGCTATTAAGTACTTAATGAAAAAGAAGGATACTAAACCGAGACTTATAAGATGGCTACTAAGTACTTAATGAAAAAGAAGGATACTAAACCGAGACTTATAAGATGGATTCTTCTTTTACTTCATTCTGCTATTAAGTGCTTAATGAAAAAGAAGGATACTAAACTGAGACTTATAAGATGGATTCTTCTTTTACAAGAATTTGATTTGAAAATAGTAGATCGGAAGGGAACTGAAAATCAAAATTTTGATTATTTGTCTAGTTTTAAATTAGAAAAACCACCCTATTTTGAAAAAGAAATTAATCAACATTTTCCAGATGAAAAATTGTTCACTGTAAATGAGTGGTGTGTTCCATGATATGCCGACATTGTGAACTAAATTGTTAGTAATCTTAAACCCTATGGAATGACATACCAACTAATGAGGAAATTTTTTCTGAAGCTAAGACTTATTTTCTGGATGACCAATATTTATATAAATAAGGAAAGGATCTGATCATTCGAAGATGTGTACCATTAGAAGAAACTTTTGAAATTATCCAAAAATGTCATAATTCTGATTTTGGGGAACATTTTGGTGTTGATAAAACAACATACAAAATTCTACAATCTGGATTTTATTGGCCTACAAGTTTTAGAGATGTTAATGCTTATATCAAAACTTGTGATAAATGTCAAAAAGTAGGCAATATTTCTAAAAGAAATGAGATGCCCGTCAGTTATATGCTAGAAGTTGAAATATTATATGTTTGGAGATTAGATTTCAGGGGACCATTTATACCATCTTTCAAAACTTTATATATTTTGTTAGCAGTGGACTATGTATCCAAATGGATAGAAATTGTTGTTTTACCTCGATGTGATACTCAAAGTGATGCAAAATTTTTTAAAACAAACATATTTCGTAGATTTGGTATGCCGAGAGTTATCATTACTAATGGGGGAATTCATTTCAAAAATGCCATTATGGAGAACTTATTAAAGAAATATCATATAAATCATAGGATTGCTACTGCTTATCATCCTAAGACAAGTGGTTTGGCTGAATTATCCAATCAGGAAATTAAAAGAATTATGGAAAAATCTGTGCAAAAATAGATTGGTCAGCCAAACTTGAATATGCTTTGTGGGCTTATAGGACTGCATATAGAACTCCTATAGGAATGTCCCCATATGGGCTAATATTTGAGAAAGCTTGTCACTTACCAGTTGAAGTTGAGCATAAAGCATATTGGGCTATTAAAGAGTTCAATTATAATTTAAAAGATGTTGGTGATAAAATACTGTTACAATTAAATGAGTGTTGACCTCATTTTTGGTTGAGGTTTAATTTTTCCTCTTTAGTAGCCTAAGGTCTAACCATAGGATTTTCCTATTGATTATTCTTAGAAAACTAGACATAGAACCCTCACAATTAGAAATTCTACTCTCTTCTTTACACAACTTGAAGTGCCACATGTTGGTCTCAACCTCTAAATACTTAGTAGGTGGGGTCACTGTGGGGGAAACTCAAGATGAGTCACCCTTAGGATAGCTGGACCTTAAGGCTGACCCTGGGTGTTGGTCTGGAGCTAAGGCACTCACTACACCTATTTGCACCCACAATCAATTACAACCATGAACTCAAATTTCTAGCCTAGATCCCTTGATCTTTTGGTATGCACATGTAGATGGTCGCCTAAACCTACTAGCCCTAGGGCTATGGTTTGGCTAAGACCACTATGTAGAGGACCCAAAAAGGGGTTTTCATTGGTCCATGGCTTATTAGTGATGATTGGTACCTCAACTCTACCAAAATACCCATCTTGGAGTTTCCTTTGGTCCATGGCTTATTGGTGATAATTGGTACCTCAACTCTACCAAAATACCCATCTTGGCCTTTTACCCCTGTTTCCATTGGTCCATGGCTTGTTGGTGATGATTGGTACCTCAACTCTACAATAATACCCATCTTGGCCTTTTACCCCTAAAACACCCCCAAATTACCAAAATACCCCTCCATAGCTCAAAATCTCAAAAATTCTCAAAAAAATCCCAATAAATCTCAAATATTTCCAATTTTATTTTTCTTAACTACCTCATGACTCAATTTGGCCAATCTGACTAAATTTGATCAAAACCCCCAAATTGCCCTTTAAAGGCCCAAATGTTCTCAAATCCAATTCAAATGTCCATCAATTTGATCTCAATTGACCCCAATTACAATCCTAAACTCAAATTCACCTTTGATATGACCAAATTAAACCAAATCCAAGCCAAATTGGTCCATTATTTGAGCCTAATTTTGATTTGGGTCAAAACCCCCATTTTGACCATATGACCTAATCTCACCAAATTGAACCCATAGCCTAGTTAATTGGCCTCAATTAATGTTTGAAAATATTTATAACATTCCTATACATCAAAATCAACCATAAATTGGCCTTGGTGAAGTCTCAAATCCATTTGATTTTGGCTAAAATCCAAAATTCCCACAGTTGGCCTTGGTGAAGTCTCAAATCCATTTGATTTTGGCCTAAATCCAAAATTCCCAAATTTACATTTGCATTGGTGAAGCCTCAAATCCATTTGATTTTGGCCTAAATCCAAAATTCCCAAACTTAGCCCCAATTGATAATTCCACAAATTTCACCCAATTGATTGCCTTAACCTCCAAATTGGCATTCAATTCATGTTGAAAACTCAAATTTTATCAAATTGATTGCCTTAACCTTCAAATTGGCATCCAATTAATGTTTAAAAATCTTCATGAGATCCCTATTGACCATTTATAATAATCAATTTGGACTTAGCCCAAGGTTAACCCAAGCTAGACCCAAGCCTAGCCCAACATGAAAACTCTTCATGAGGTCCCTATTGACAATTTACAATAATCAATTTGGACTTAGCCCAAGGCTAACCCAAGCTAGACCCAAGCCTAGCTCAACATGACCAAATTGATTAAAATTCAAAAATCCCTCAAATTGACCCTTCAATTGAACTCAAAACCACTTCCATCCTTCACCAAAGTTGTTCCCTATGATCATCTAAACCAAATGAAATAATCAATTGAGCCAATTGACATGAATAACCTAGCCCAAACCCAAGTTTTGTTTTCAAATTGACCTTTCAATTGGGCTCAAAACCATTTCCATTCTTCACCAAAGTTGTTCCTTGTGATCATCTACACCAAATGCAACAATCAATTAAGCCAACTGACATGGCTAACCTAGCCCAAACCAATCATCTACACCAAATACAACAATTATTTGAGCCAATTTACATGTCTAACCTAGCCCAAACCCAAGTTTTAGTCATTTTCACCCACTTGAACCCATGCACTAAATGTGACCTAACCACCTTAAAACCACTAAATTAACTCCACCACAACCATTAGTTGGATTTAGTGACCAGTCCAAACACCATGAAACCACNAAAAACAATTATTTGAGCCAATTTACATGTCTAACCTAGCCCAAACCCAAGTTTTGGTCATTTTCACACACTTGAACCCATGCACTAAATGTGACCTAACCACCCTAAAACCACTAAATTAACTCCACCACAACCATTAGTTGGATTTAGTGACCAGTCCAAACACCATGAAACCACNATCGGAAATCAGGACAGAACCCAATACACCTCCATAGTCCATCAAACACAAATTAACTTCACCCGCAATAGTGAAAAAAGCTAAAGCCCCATCAAATCCCCCTTCCACAGAGCCTCCACCATAGCTCTAGACCAACACCTGAAATCCAGCTTGGTCGAACTCATACCTAGGCCTTACACCAAGACCAAGGACTTAATCCCTAACCTCCTTGGACCCCAACAAACGTGTCAAGCACTCTGATTGAAGCCTCCCTTCTCAGAGCAAAGGTAAAAAACTTCTCCTCCTCCCGAGCTTATTTTGATTCTCCATTTACTTAAGCTTGATTTCATGGTACATTAACCATATGGATGTGTTTGTCTCACTTAGACAAGTCCATAGGATCAAACCCGAAGTGATTTGGTTGAGTCTAGGCTGAGATCTTAGGATTTTAGTGTGGACGGGCACAGGATCATTCTATCAGGGACGATGACAGGGAGTCATTTGATCAAGCGTGTATCAAATGGACGGAGGAGATCGAGCCGGACAGCGCTTCGGGACATAAACAACGGGCCGAGTCAGCAGCTACGTAGACGGCGGAGTCCAACCAGAGCGCGCCACACATGGCTTCGGAGCTGCCTAGGATCTAGTCAGCACGCGCTGTTTAAATAGATAAATAAGGCTTTTTCTTATNATCGAGTCGGACAGCGCTTCGAGACATAAACAGTGGGCCGAGTCAGCAGCTATGTGGACGGCGGAGTCCAACCAGAGCGCACCACACATGCCTTCGGAGCTGCCTAGGATCTAGTCAGCACGCGTTGTTTAAATAGATAAATAAGGTTTTTTCTTATTTATTTAAATACCCTTAACTTAGAAAATTTATAACTTTGTGCAGAAAAATCAAAAAAATAAAATAAAAAACCCTCTTGCTCAGTGAACAGAGGAAAATAATGTGGAATAAATTTCAAGTTTATTTTATGCATGTTTTATTTTTAATAAATTAAACACTGTTTGAGACCATTTGATTCTCTATGCATATTAGCACATCATCTTGGCTTAAAATTTTGGCATATTGTAGCCTCTGTCAAGGGAGACATTCTCAGATTTTTCTAAAGTCAGAGGAGGTTCCTATACAGAGATCCATATTTTTCAAGTTATTTCACANTTAGTTTATGCATGTTTTATTTTTAATTAATTAAACACTGTTTGAGACCATTTGATTCTCCATGCATATTAGCACATCATCTTGGCTTGGAATTTTGGCATATTGTAGCCTCTATCAAGGGGGACATTCTCAGATTTTTCTAAAGTCAGAGGAGGTTCCTATACAGAGATCCATATTTTTCAAGTTATTTCACATTATTTTTTTAAAATAATCATGGAAATTAGCATATTGATTATAAAATTCTAAGATAATTTTGGAAGGTCCACCATGACTAAAGAAGCCTTTGGAAATAATTTCATGGATCAAGTCATTTAAAATACCCTTAAATTTCCCAAATACTAAATCACTAAAATAATTAATTTTAGAAAATATAAACATTTTAATGACTTGATTTTTGATCTCCACTGTGGTTAATGATCCAGAAAACTGATCATAAAAATTTCAAAATATTTTGAGTTCATTTTACAACTTACGTTGATTTTTAAAGATAAATACCACTTTTGGCATTTAAATGATTTTTAAAAATCAAAATATAACTCAAAAAATTATGAAACTTTACTTTTTGAGTTCTCTGCGATTCGGGGTATTTTCTAAAAATAAAATGATATTTATAATAAAAACTTGATTTTTAACTTATTTTAAATATTTAAATNATTAGAAAATATAAACTTTTAAATAACTTGATTTTTGATCTCCACTGTGGTTAATGATCCAGAGAACTCATCATAAAAATTTCAAAATATTTTGAGTTGATTTTACAACTTACGTTTATTTTTAAATATAAATACCACTTTTGGCATTTAAATGATTTTTAAAAATTAAAATATAACTCCAAAAATTATGAAACTTTATTTTTTGAGTTCTCTGCGATTAGGGGTATTTTCTAAAAATAAAATGATATTTATAATAAAAACTTGATTTTTAACTTATTTTAAATATTTAAATAATTAAAAATCAATAAAAATCATAAAAATAATAGAACTCATAGAAATGTTCTAAATTGCTTCCTAATCACTTAGGAACAATTAGAATATTTTTCCTGATTCTCTAAATAATCATGGAAATGTTCTAAATTGTTTCCTAATCACTTAGGAACAATTAAAATATTTTTCCTGATTTTCTAAATAAAGATATTTATTTTCCCAATCACTTAGGAACAATTAGAATATTTTTCCTGATTTTCTAAATAAAGATATTTAATTTCAACTTTTAAAGACTAAAAATGAGTTTTCACTAAAATAATTCCAATAAATCAAAGAAAAATTTGAGAAATATGAAATCTTTTTTAGAAAAGGCTAAAAATGAGTTTTTCACTATAAAAATTCCAGTAAATCAAAGAAAAATCAGAAAAATCCTAATCACTTAGGAACAATCAAAATATTTTTCCTGATTTTCTAAATAAAGATATTTATTTTCAAAGCTTAAAAATAATTTTTATTTAAAAGGCTAAAAATGAGTTTTCACTAAAATAATTCCAATAAATCAAAAAAAAAATATAAAATTTAAAAGGCTAAAAATGAGTTTTCACTAAAATAATTCCAATAAATCAAGGAAAATCAAAAAAATAAAAAGGCTAAAAATGAGTTTTCACTAAAATAATTCCAATAAATCAAGGAAAAATTAGAAAAATATAAAATTTTCTCCTCTAAGTTCTTTGACCTTAGGGAGATTTTTCAAAAATATAAATGCCTAAAATATTTTATTTTTATTAAATAGCCCAGAACTTAAAATAATTCTAATAAATCACAAAAAGCCTAAAATATTTTATTTTTATTAAATAGCCCAGAATTTAAAATAATTCTAATAAATCACAGAGAACCAAAAAAATCTAAAATTTGCTATTCTGAGTTCTCTGATCTTAGGGAGATTTTTTAAAAATACAAAACTTAATTTTCACCACCTAAAATATTTTATTTTTATTAAATAACCCCGAATTTGAAATAATTCTAATAAATCATAGAGAATTAAAAAAATTATGAAATTTGGTCCAAAGGCTTCTCTGGTCTAGGTCTACCTCCAGTAAAAATGTCAAAGGATTATAATTTACCTTGGTCATGGTAGGAATTTTCTTTGAAAAATTCTATTTTTGCATGAAAATAATTATATAAATTAAATTAAATCTGTAAAAATCACATTTTCTCCCGATATCTTAATTGACCCATGAATGTGGTATGATAAAAATTTCAAAGTCATTTGAATTGAATTTGACAAATTACGAGGTGTTAGAGCCTTAGGGGCAAATGTGTAATTTTGGAAATTATGCCTTAATTAACTTTTAGGCTTAATTCAAGGAGGGAAAATGGGTAACCTCTAATCTTAATCAATTCATTTGATGTTGAAACACAAGGGGGTTAATTGGTAGAAACCAATTTCATTTTCCTCATTAAAAATATAAGTTAATAAATTTCTTAATTATTAAAATAAGGAAGTTTGTTAAAATTAAATGATCTTGGACTTAGGGGTATGACTTTTGAAGCCAATAATTAATCAATTTAAATACCCCTATCTTAAATCCGAATCATGAATCAGGACCACTTAAAGTTTAATCCTTTTTCAAAACTAATTAAGACACTCAATTAGGTCTTAAGGGCTTAGTGGTGACTTAGGCTAAATCAAAATTAACTAAATGAGGATTAGAGAAATAAACATAATTATATCAAACATCCTTGAAATACCACTAAGCCCAATTAGGATTAAAATATTGGTTAAGTGTTCAAATTACACTAACTTGCCCCTTTAAGGGTCTTCACCCACATAATTCTTAAATAAATCATGAGTGATAATTACCCTATTCTTAGGGATAATTGAGACATCAGTGCTCACTGAGTAATAAGGGTATTNGTAGGACTTCGAGGTTGCTTGCTTATACAACGTAAATCCTCACCTTATCTTTAGGCCTTTGCATAGCTCTGTTATACAATATAAGCCCTAAATCATCTTAGGATTTTGAGGTTGTCGTTTGTCACGACCTAAATCCTCACATCTTCCAGGCTATACCGTCTTAGGATTCCGAGGTTGTCGTTTGTCACGACCTAAATCCTCACATCTTCCAGGCTATACATCTTAGGATTCCGAGGTTGTCGTTTATCATGACCTAAATCCTCACATCTTCCAGGCTATTTGATCTTAGGATTCTGAGGTTGTCGTTCGTCACGACCTAAATCCTCACATCTTCCAAGCTATTTGATCTTAGGATTCTGAGGTTGTCGTCCGTCATGACCTAAATCCTCACATCTTCCAGGCTATTTGTTTAGGATTCTGAGGTTGTCGTTTGTCATGACCTAAATCATCATATCTTCCAAGCTATTTGATCATTTCACACGAATGTAAGCCCTAAATAATAAAATTGGCAAGATAAAATACCCAAATTCTTCTCCTCAAAACTGAAGCCAAACATTATGATAGCTTGGGAAGTCACTGAGGTTCTCCTCTGGATTCACGACATCCCCTAGTTCCTCTTCCTTTGGATTCCACAACAAAATGTTCCAACTTTGAACCAATCCCCTTTCACACCTCTATGTCCGATTTCTTTAAAGAGCCTTACCCTTTGAAATTCCTTGAAGATAATATTCCTTGATTTTTATCAAGAGTTTTCTTGGGTGACTTTGGTCATTTAAGATATAATTAATTATAGGGGCTTGCCCTTATAGGAAGCATGTCTGAACCCAGCTTAATATAAACCCTATTTAATGGCTTTGGTCATTTAAGATGTAATTAACTATAGGGCTTGCCCTTATAGGAAGCATGTCCAAACCCAGCTTAATATAAACCCTATTTAATCCTTTAGGCTTGCCCTTATAAGAAGCATGTCCGAACCCAGCTTAATATAAACCCTATTTAATCCTTTATATTAAGTAGGGAAACTTGTTGGCAAATACAAAGGTTTCGCAGACCAAACAGACATCATACTTTCTTTAGTTTATTTGGTCGAGCCTCATCCTCAAGTCTTGTGTTTATCCTTCGGGATAGATACAGGATCTGAGGTACAGCCTTTCATTTTAAACTATGAAAAATATGGGATCAAATTGATTTCATACTTCAACGTCCTTCCGAAAACTATGAAAAATATGGGGTCAGTTTGATTTCATACTTCAACGTCCTTCCAAAGCGGGTGACGGATTTTGATTCTGGTAACCGACAGCTTCTTACGGGCAACTCCCCAAAAACCAACCCAAAATAGCACCGATAATGAGCTTGAAGAGATAAGGAATGAATCTTATGTGAGTGCTAAGATTTATAAATAAAAGATGAAAATGTGGCATGATCAAAATATTCTTACTAAAAATTTTTAGCCGGGGCAAAAAGTTTTGCTATATAATGGAAGGTTAAGATTACTTCCAAACAAACTTAAGTCCAGGTGGATGTGCCCATTTGCTATGATAAAATTTTATCCTTACAGAGGTGTGGATATTAAAGATCCTAATTCTCAGAAACTTTTAAAGTGAATGGATATAGACTAAAACCTTATTATATGGTTGATCAGCATAAATATAATGATGGAATGATGTTGGGTCAACCAGAATGAGCACTGGTTACATCGAGCTAACGACGTAAAATCAAGCGCTTTGTGGGAGACAGCCCATAGTTATCAGTTTATTTTTGCTTTGATTGTTGTTTTGAGTCTAATTAAGAAATTTAAGGTAGTATTTTTGAGCCTATTGTGTGCTAGTAATGATTCTTAGACTTTATTTAGTGATCTAGACATGTTAGAATGAGAATTTGGATGCTAAATTGACTCATGCAAAAATGTGCACTGACGCTTAAGTGCTAGATCCAACGCTTAAGCGTGGCAATTTAATCACATGTTCAAATTTTGATTTCTAGAAGGTGTAACTGCAATTTAGTTAGAATAAACATGTCTTGGCAGTTTCTAGTCATGCCTAGAAGTTATGAGCGGGAATTAGGTCTATACATAGAAGGGGTTTGTGAAGGAATTTCACCTCGAATTATTTTTAGCCCTAAAAGCCTAAGAAAGAGAGAGATTTAGAGAAAATTTCTTCATGGGAGATGGATTTGAAGAAGAAGGAAGAAGCCATGAGGAAGAAGTTCATTAGTCAAAGTGCACAGGAGATGTATAACGGTTTCTTAGCCGTTAGTATTAAAGGGATATCGGAGAAGATCAACCAGATGGAGAATACTATATCTGTATTAGAGACTAAGGTGCTTGAATTGCGTGTTCATCTAGAAAATATTAGGTGGCAACTTAAGATGCAATTCAACCATACTAGTTATATAGAGGAAGCGGAAAAGGCGATGTTCCTTAAGCAAAAGTGGATCGAAGATGATAGTATTATAGCTCGTCACCACCATCCATTTTACCAACTCTATATTCCTTGAGAGACTACTGAGAGAAAAGAATTTGTTCCTTCTAATGAAGAGTGGCATTAAGTTAAGTGCTAGGAATTGTGTGTCTGGAGTTGTGTTTTTAAGTTTGTTAGTGTTTATGTCTTGTGTTTAGTGTTTGTGTCACTTATGTGTTTAATGTAAATGTGTGTTCAGTGTTTTGTACTTAGGAAAATTTTCTCATCCAAGACTATTTGGAGAAAGACCTAAGTGTTAAATGTGTTTGTACTTGTTTCTGAATTGATATAAGTTTATTTTTGTGAAAATTTATGTTATTTTTAGCCTCAAATTGAATTAATTTTTATGGAGAATTTTGAGAGAGAAGGGAGTTATAGGAAGTAAAAATAAGTCATTTAAGTGTTATGAGAACATTAAGGGGTGGTTTACTTAAGATAATAGTGCATTTTACTTAAAATTAAAAATTTCAAAAATTATACACTGGCACCTAAGCGCCACATCTCGCACTTAAGCGCGAGCCAACCTGAGAGGCAGGCGCCTAAGCACTACTTACCCGCGCTTAAGAGTCGGTTCACGAAAACTGATTCGAGAAAGGTTAAAAGTGAATTTTTGGTCCAAAAATGACATTTTTACCACCTCCTATCGTCTTCCCCAACTCGAGTTCATGATTTTTAAGGCTAGGGTAAGTAAAATTTGGAGATTTCTTGGTGGAATCAAGTGAGATTTGCTAGATCGAAGTTCCTTGAGGTATGATCTTTACTTCTATGCAAAAAGTTTGGATTTTCACCATATATTTTAAGCACATTTGGAAGATTTCAAAAATTTACTATTCATGGTGAAAAGTGAAGAAAAATCTATGGAAATTGCTTGAGAAGTTTAGTCAGTGCTTTTGGAAATTTAGTTTAGTGATTTAAACTAGATTTTTAAAGTTATTTTTGGAATTTATCAAATTTGTAGAATGACACCAAGAATGAAAGGCGCAAAGGAAAGAGCCCATTTGATTCAAGCAATTTTGTCAGTTCAAAAGCTCAGGATCGATATAGTGACGCTCTACAGTCATGAAAATTGATTCAGGAGTGATGTTTTAAGAGTCCAGGTAAAGAAGTGGAAAACTTGATAGTCCGCCGACAGTGGGAACAGTTTTATTGTTTCTCTGTTGTCGCTGTAATTTCTGTTGCAAGGGAGTTTTATGAAATCTCCCAGAGGTTGAGGGCGATCGAGTTATGGTTCAAGGGAAGTTGGTACCTTTTACTCCAGAGGTAACCAACTTGTTTTACCATTTACCATAGGAAACTTTGTGTTTTTATGCAAATTATAGTCTTATGGAACCAAAATCGGACGAGATCATATCTTATTTTACTGTTGGAAGAGGACTTTGGAAGATTACAAATGAGAGGAGAGTAAATTTTCTAACGTCAAAGTTGTGTGCACCATCAAAGGCTTGGCACTATTTTATATTTACTCGCCTGCTTCCTACAAATCATCTCAGTGAAGTGACCAGAGAGGGAGCGAAGTTAAATTATTGTATTCAGGAGGGAAAGCCCATTAACATAGGGTCTTTGATCTATCACACTATCATCAGTTCAGCTGTTGCTGCTACTACTGCAGGTTTGAGATTTGCTTCCTTGATATTTTCTTTATGTCAGTAGGCTGATGTAAAGTATGATAGTTGGGAGGAAGTTCCAGGATGTGAAGACTTATTCGGAGCATTCGATTTTTTGCTGGAAAGGAGGATTTTCGAGGAGCTATGTATTAGATACTTTTATCGCATCTACCTCTGATGCATCTTCATCAAGACCATCTACTTCACGTGCTTCTACATCTCAAGGTGAGTCAACTGAGACTCAAGAGCAGTTATTATAGAAGATGATGACTCATATCCACTTTACCGCTAATAAAGTTCAAAATCTAGAACAATTTACTGAGCATATAAATAGGTATAATAAGATAAAGAGTGACTTTGAGGAGAAATTATACCTAGCTCTGGAGGGACTGATTAGAGGTGACCCAGGAGTAGTATTTCCTCAATATCCTCATTATCCTGACTATGAGCCTAAAGAAAAATGGTATAGTGGTGATTATGAGAGTGGAGAGGAGTAGAGATGAGAGAAGATGTGTTGGACTTGATTTGGTTTGATGTATTGATATGTTTGTTTTTTGTTATGAACTCTGTGATGTAGTACTGCTACAGATGCAGTTATGTGATGTTGTGGACTATGTTTTGTGTTGTGTTTTGAATTTTTATGTTCTATTGTTGTTTTGATTGTTGTGTTAGACAGTATTTTGTTTTTAAAATTTTAGGGTAGTAACTGTTTTTGTTTTTAGCACTGTGGATTGGTTAGTTTAGAACTTAACTTAATTCTATGTCTTTTTTTTTAAAAAAAAGGTTAAAAATCTTGCTAGCTTAGATCTTAAATTTAAAATTCTGAAACTGCTACCCTGTATTTTTCTTTTATCATGTTAGTGTGTTGTTTGTTTTTACACCCACTAATTAGAAGTCTATTGAATCTCTACATGTTAAACTAAAATAAAATATTAGAAAATTTGATCAAAAATAATTTTACTCTTGTCTTAAGTTTTATGCTTGTATAATTAGGATGTAAAAATTCCTCTTAATATGTTATTTTAATTTTCATTCTTGCCTATATAATTATCTGTATTAAACTGTTTAATCTGTTAAAAAAAATTAAGTTTGGGGAGGGATGAAAAACATTTTCAAAACTTGAATTTTATTTGTTCTCAAATTAACTGGAATTGAATTTGAATTTTAAAAGAAAAATTGATTATGTATATGAAGTTATATTAGGGAAGTAAAATTTGATTTTAGAAATGAGTAAGAAAATTTAGTTAAAATTTTAAGTAAAGAAGAAAAACTTTAAGTTAAAAATTTTTAGTACAAAAAAAGATCAATATAAGTGACTATCTTTAGTAAGAAAAATTGTATTTTTGAAAAATTTAGATAATTTAGACTTTTATTTTTAATACTTAAATTTCTTTTATTAAAATGATTTTCAAACTATTATTTAATTAATAAGTAAAAGTCTTATTTCAAGTCTTTACATTAGGAAAGAAGATATGGAATTCAAAATCATTAAAGGCTTATCCAAATATAGTAATCCATGCCTGAAAAAGAAAAAAAAAGAAGAAGAAAAAAGAAAAAGAAAAATAAAAGAAAAAGAAAAGAAAAAGAAAAGAAATGTAAGGGAGGAGAAGCTTGAGGATTAGTGCCTAATCAAAAATTGGTTCTACATTTGATCTTTTTAAAGTATAAAACTTGATAAAATGTTAAGCTTATAAATATAATATAGTAAGTAAAATTATTTTT
>JXCR01140318.1:11757-25469 GCA_002079205.1 Phalaenopsis hybrid cultivar
GGCGGGCAGACTGCTCTGCTCCACCGTTTGGCTCCGTTTTAGCTATGTTTCGCCCCATTTCAGTTGCGTTGTGTTCCTAACATATAGCCCTACAAAATAAGCATGAAAACAAACTTCCTTTAAAGTGTAATCTCATTCAAAAATATGCAAGAAGTGTAAAAGAGATTAAACATCCAAAGACTTATCGAAAGGTGATAGGGCAAAATATCATTTCTTGCTTGTTTTTGCTCCAAATTGCACCGTTTTTGCATCTTTTTGCTCCAATGACCATAATTCATCACACCTGCAACAAAACATCACAAATACCCTTCTTTAAAGTGCAATATCATCAAAATCAGTATAAAATAGGTATGAAAATTTCAACATATTTTCCTTTTGTCATCTGCCTCGCACATAAACAACTCCCTGGTTGATTCCATGTAAATTTGCATAAAGTTCTTTTACCACAGAAACCCCCACGACAACGGTAGTGTAGCACAACACTTTCCATCTTTGCTGCAATATCGTTTCTTCAATTGCCGTCGTGGGATTATTCAATCTGCGATTTAAGAATACTCATTCCTTGATCAATATTTTCTTCGTCAGCAACTTGTTGAAGATTCGCTGCGCTTCTGCACTAATAAACTTTCGCCGATAGAAAACTCACATTCTGGGATTACCAGGGGAATTATATGTCATATGAATGAAATTGGTGGAGTTTCACTTCATTTTTGCGGGGGGAAATATGAGCTAGGTATCGAGTTTTAGAGTTTAAAAGGGTAACTCCCGCCCAAAAACCACCAAAAACTGCCATTTGAACCCAAGTAACCGCCATCTCGTCGATCTCGCCGCCGGCAGGGTAGAGGGGGCCGTCGGCCCATCTCTGTATTAATTTTTCCTAGACTCTCGGGAAAAACCTGCTGTCGGCGTCGTCGAGGGTGTCGTCGGCGCCCAAGGCAAAAGTTGTGCAGTTTTGCTCTGGTTCGAATGCGTTCTAATTTTTCTTTATGGATCCAATTTTTATGATGATTTAAAGGTAAACAAGAGTAGCAGAGCTTAATAATACCACAAACTAATGATAATTTTAAATAAAAACTACTATAATCGCGATAAAAGTAAATATAAATATGAGTTGCCTCCCAATAAGCACTTGGTTTAACGTCGTCAGCCCGACCTATTTAGGTGTCATTCAGGTTGACTGATCATTAAATCTTTTTAAAATTTGGTTTTTTACCCTCAAAATACGGTTTTAATCTGCGTCCATTTACCTTAAATCTATTTCTAGTTTTTTGATCTTCAATTTCAGTAGCTTTGTAAGTATAAACCCGAGTCACAGTAAAGGGTTCTAAACAACGAGATTTCAATTTCCTAGGAAATAACTTCAGTCTAGTATTGTAAAGCAAAACTTCTTGTCCTGGTTCAAAGTTCTTTTAGTTAATCTTCCGATCATGCCTTTTCCTTATAAATTATGTCATTATCATAAGATTCATTTCTTAATTCTTCCAATTCATTTAATTTCCTTATAAATTCAGTCGTTATCATAAGATTCATTTCTTAATTATTCCAATTAATTTAATTATAACAATCTCTTCTTACCACATCTTTCAAATTATAATTGAATTCTTTAATCGCCCAACATTAACTGTATTGTAAAGCAAAACTTCTTGTCCTTGTTCAAAGTTCTTCTGGTTAATCTTCCGATCATGCCATAACTTTAGTTTCTCCTTATAAATTTTGTCATTATCATAAGATTCATTTCTTAATTCTTCCAATTTATTTAATTGCAACAATCTCTTTTTACCAGCATCTTTCAAATTATAATTGAATTCTTTAATTTCCCAATATGCTTTATACTTCAATTCTACTGGTAAATGACAAGAATTTTCAAAAATCAGTCTGTAAGGAGTCATTCCAATAAGAGTTTTATAAACAGTCTTGTAAGCCCATAATATTGTATCCAGTCTAGTGGACCAATCTACTCTACTAGGGTTTACAGTCTTTTCAAGTGTTTGTTTAATCTCTCTATTAGAAACTTCAGCTAACCCACTGGTTTATGGATGATAGACAATAGAGAATCTATGAATAATATTAAATTTTTCTACCAATCTCTGAATATATTTATTCCTAAAATGGGATCCTCTTGTCAGTGATAATCATTCTAGTCATTCCGTATCTAGTGAAAATATTTTTCATTAAAAATCTTGAAACACTTTTTGCATCACAATGAGATAAAGCTTATGCTTCAATCCACTTAGAAATGTAGTCTACTACAATTAATGCATATAAGTTCCCAAATGAAGGAATAAATGGTCCTATAAAATCTAATCCCCAAACATCAAAGATTTCAACTTCTAAAATGAAATTCAAAGATATTTCATTTCTTCTAGATATATTGCCTACTTGTTGACATCGATCACAAGTTTTAATGTATCTATAAATAATTCTAAAGATAGTAGGCCAATAAAATCCAGCTTGTAAAATTTTTTATACAGTTTTATCAATCCTAAAATGTCATCTAAATTCAAAATCATGACATTTCTGAATGATCAGCTCAGTTTCTTTATAAGGTACACATCTTCTCATAATCAAATCCTTACATTATTTATATAAATAAGGCTCATCCTAAAAATATGCCTTTGCATCATGAATGAATTTCCTTTGTTGTTGTAATGTCAACATAGGTGGCAAAATATCACTTACAATATAGTTAACAATATCAGCATACTATGGTATTTTCCACTCATTAATATTATAAAGTTGTTCATTATGAAAACTATATGTAATTTCATTGTCAGTGTTAGATAATTCATGATTTTCTAATCTTGACAAATGATCAGCAATTTGATTATCAGTTCCCCTTTCTATCAATAATTACAAGATAAAATTCTTGTATCAATAATATCCATCTAATCAACCTTGGTTTGACATTCTTCTTTTAAAAACCACAAGATCAAATTCTTGCATCAAAAGTATCCATCTAATCAACCTTGGTTTGACATAATTTTCTAATCTTGACAAATGATCAGCAATTTGATTATCAGTTCCCTTTCTATCAATAAAACAAGATCAAATTCTTGCATAAAAAATATCCATCTAATCAACCTGGGTTTAGCATCCTTCTTGTCAAATTCTTGCATCAAAAGTATCCATCTAATCAACCTTGGTTTGACATTCTTCTTTTGCATCAGATATTTAATAACAGAATGATCAGTATGCACAACACATTTACCTCTAATTAAATAAGATCTGAATTTATCTAAAGCATATAAAATGGCCAGTAACTCTTTTTCAGTGACAAAATAATTAATTTGTGCATCATTAAGAGTTTTACTAGCGTAGTATATAACTTTAAAAATCTTTTCATACCTTTATCCAAGAACAGCTCCAATAGCATAATCAATAGCAACACATATCAAATCAAATGGTTTCTCCCAGTTGGGTGAAACTATAATAAGGGCTGTGATTAATTTTTCCTTTAATAACTCAAATGCATTTAAACAACTTTCAGTANTGTTACCCTCACCTGAGGGCTAACATCTCTGTTTTAGTATTTAAACGATAGGACCGAATTGGGGATTTTAGTCTGTCACCCTAAAATCTCCAATTCTACGTCATCAAAGTATTTTTCTCTATTTATTTGCATTCAACTCCCATGAACTTAACCATCCATGGTATCTGAATGTGGTTCTACTTGTTGAGAATTACACAGTTCACTTGGGTCTTAATGCAATTACAACAACTTTTAACAGTACATAGGCCTTTATTGTAATGTAAATAAAGTGCATGTAAAAACCGTCACATTGATAATTAAATCCACTTCTAACATGCATCACAAAATCCTAAACATTGCCTTTATTGTAATGCAAATAAAGTGCAAGTAAAAACCATCACATTGATAATTAAATCCGCTTCTAACATGCATCACAAAATCTAAACCTGAATTCTACTTATTACAAAAGAAAATTAAAAATTAAAACAATGGCATAATCTTCTCATACCATTATTTCCAAACAAGAAGAGAGAGTAAGAGAAGCCCATCACAAGCATGAAGAAAAAACATTATTTCCAAATAAGAAGAGAGAGTAAGAGAAGCCCATCACAAAGCACGAAGAAAACACACATACCATTATTTTCAAACAAGAAGAGAGAGTAAGAGAAGCCCATCACAAAGCACGAAGAAAACACAACGGAAACTTACTAGATAAGTGTTTACAAAACCATAAGATAATGAAGAACACAATACTTAGCTTTCTCCCTTGAAAGTGAAGAACAAAATACTTAGCTTTTTCCCTTGAAAGAAAGAAGAAAATCTCTCCCACAAAGACTCTCGCCGATCCATGCAATGCTAGAACATCTCCTTCCATAAGATAATGAAGAGCACAATACTTAGTTTTTTTTTTTTGAAAGAAAGAAGAAAATCTCTCCCACAAAGTCTTTCGCCGATCCATGCAATGCTAGAACATCTCCTTACAAATTTTCTCAAAATCTCCTCTCCATTCTCTCCAAAATGGTAGAAATTTACATTTCTAATCCTATTCTAAAAAACTTAAAATTTCTCTACACTTTTCCTAAAATTTTTCTCGCAAAAACCTCTAAAAACCGCCACTTTTCTAACCTAAATTTGTTCTTTTAAAGTGTAGGGACGAAGTTTGAAGAGTTGCCACNTATTCTCTCAAAATCCCCTCTCCAATCTCTCCAAAAGCGTAGAAATCTACATTTCTACTCATATTCTAAGAAACCTAAACTTTCTCCACACTTTTCCTAACATTACTCTCACAGAAATCCCCCTTTTTCTAACCTAAATTCATTCTTTTAAAGTGTAGGGACGAAGTATGAAGAGTTTCCACTAGCACCCTTCCAAAAAGCGTCCAAATACATTGAATTTCAGCCCATAATCGCCAAAAGTTGGTCCATAGTCGTCTCGGGCGCTGTCGGCAGGCTCGAGGGCGCTGTCGGTGAGCTTTTCTATCATTTTTTGGTCTTCTCGGGTAAATCTCACCGTCGGCACCGTTTCAGCGCCGTCGGCGGGCAGACTGCTCTGCTCCACCGTTTGGCTCCGTTTTAGCTATGTTTCGCCCCATTTCAGTTGCGTTGTGTTCCTAACATATAGCCCTACAAAATAAGCATGAAAACAAACTTCCNTAAAAGCGTCCAATTGAATTTCGACCCATAACTGTCAAAAGTCGGTCCATAGTCTTCCTGGGCGCCGTCGGCGAGATTTTCTGTTATCTTTCGGTCTTCTCGGGTAAATCTCACCGTCGGCGAGCAGACTGCGCAGCTCCATCGTTTCGCTCTGTTTGGCTTCGTTTTAACTCAGTTTCACCTCATTTTAGTTGTGTTGTGTTCCTAACAGATAGCCCTACAAAATAAGCATGAAANCCTGAACAAATTAGAAAATTAAGAATTAGATTAGGTTCAGGAAAGATTTGAGATGTTGGATATAACGGAAAATGCTGATAAAAATCTATTTTCGTCAATTATAAAACCACCTGAACTTGAGTTGAAAATATTGCCTAGCCACTTATCAATTATAAAACCACCTGAACTTGAGTTAAAAATATTGCCTAACCACTTGAAGTATGTGTTTATGGGAGACTCGTCGACATTACTTGTTATTATATCTTCAAAATTAAATGATGTGCAAGAGCAAAGACTGTTAGATACGTTGAAAAGATATAATAAAGCTTTTGGTTGGACCTTAGATGTTATTAAGGGAATCAGTCCTTCAACCTGTATGCACAGAATTATATTAGATGAACAATATAAATCGAGAGTTGATCCACAAAGGAGATTAAATCCGATCATGAAAGAAGTAGTTAAGAAAGAAATTTTGAAATTGTTAGGCACTGGAATTATATATCTTATTTCAGATAGTGCGTGGGTAAGTCTAATTCATTCTGTTTCTAAGAAAGGAGGAGTGATTGTTGAAGCAAAAGAAAATAATGAAATAATACCTATCAGACAAGTTACTGGGTGGCGTATTTGCATTGATTATAGAAAATTAAACACTGCAACCAGGAAAGATCACTTCCCTTTACCATTTTTAGATCAAATAGTAGATAGACTTGCTGAGAACAAATATTTTTTATTTTTTAGATGGATATACCAGTTACCATCAAATTTTTATTGCTCCTGAGGATCAAGAAAAGACAACATTTACTAGTCCTTTTTGAACTTTTGCTTTTCAAAGAATGCCTTTCAAATTATGTAATGCACCTGCAACATTTCAGAGATGTATGATGTCCATATTTAGTAAGTTAATTGATGATGAATTGGAAGTATTTATGGATGATTTCTCTGTATTTGGAACATCATTTGATGCATGCTTAAATTATCTTGAAAAAGTTTTAGATTTATGTGAAAGAACTAATTTTGTTTTAAATTGGGAGAAATGTCAGTTTATGGTTATTGCAGGAATTGTGTTAGGGCATAAAATTTTGGAAGATGGTAGGTAAGCAGACCCTGTAAAAATTCAAGTTATATCTAAACTAACACCTCCTGCTAATGTAAGAGAGGTTAGGAGTTTTCAGGACATGTTGGATTTTACAGGCATTTTATTAAAGATTTTTCAAAAATTACCAAACCTCTATGCCAACTTTTAGAAAAGGACAAGAAATTTGAATTTACTAAAAGCTATTTAAATGCCTTTGAGTTATTAAAGGAAAAATTAATCACAACCCCTACNAAAATTAATCACAACCTCTATTATAGTTTCACCTAACTGGGAGAAGCCATTTGAACTGATGTGTGATGCGAGTGATTATGCTATTGGAGTTGTCCTTGGACAAATGTATGAAAAGATTTTTAAAGTTATATACTACGCTAGTAAAACTCTTAATGATACACAAATTAACTATGCTATTACTGAAAAAGAGTTACTGGCCATTGTGTATGCTTTAGATAAATTCAGATGTTATTTACTTGGAGCTAAATGTGTTGTGCATACTGATCACTCTGCTATTAAACATCAGATGCAAAAGAAGGATTCTAAACTAATGTTAATTAGATGGATACTTTTTATGCAAGAATTTCATCTTGTGGTTATTGATAGAAAAGGAACTGATAATCAAATTGCTGATCATTTGTCAAGATTAGAAAACCAAGAATTATCTGACACTGACAATGAAATTACAGACAGTTTCCCTAATGAACAATTTTATAATATCAATGAGTGGAAAATACCATGGTATGCTGATATTGTTAACTATATTGTAAGTGATATTTTGCCACCTATGCTGACATTGCATTAACAAAGGAAATTCATTCATGATGCGAAAACATATTTTTGGGATGAGCCTTATTTATATAAATAATGTAAAGNAATGAACAATTTTATAATATCAATGAGTGGAAAATACCATGGTATGCTGATATTGTTAACTATATTGTAAGTGATATTTTGCCACCTATGCTGACATTGCATTAACAAAGGAAATTCATTCATGATGCGAAAACATATTTTTGGGATGAGCCTTATTTATATAAATAATGTAAAGATTTTATTATGAGGAGATGTGTACCTTATGAAGAAACTGAGCTAGTCATTCAGAAATGTCATTATTCTGAATTTGGAGGACATTTTAAGATTGATAAAACTGCTTATAAAATTTTACAAGTTGGATTTTATTGGCCTACTATCTTTAGAGATGTTCTGTTTATAAAATTTTACAAGCTGGATTCTATTGGTCTACTCTCTTTAGAGATGTTTACAGATACAAACATGATCGATGTCAACGTGTAGGCAATATATCTAGAAGAAATGAAATGCCTCTGAATTTCATGATGATCGATTTGAATTTTATTGGCCTACCATATTTAGAGATGTTTATAGATATATAAAAACTTGTGATCGATGTCAATGAGCAAGCAATATATCTAAAAGAAATGAAATGCCTCTGAATTTTGTGTTGGAAGTTGAGATCTTTGATGTTTGAGGATTAGATTTTATTAAACCATTTATTCCTGCATTTGGGAACTCATATATATTAATGCAGTGGACTACGATTCTAAGTGGATTGAAGCACAAGCTTTGCCTAATTGTGATGCTAAAAGTGTTTTAATATTTTTAATGAAAAATATTTTCACTAGATACGAAATGCCTAGAATGATTATAACTGATGGAGGATCCCATTTTAGGAATAAATATATTCAGATATTGACAGAAAAATTTAATATTATTCATTGAATCTCTACTGTCTATCATCCTCAAACCAATGGATTAGCTGAAGTTTATAATAGAGAGATTAAACAAATACTTGAAAAGATTGTAAACCCTAGTAGAGTAGTTTGGTCCACTAGATTGGATACCGCATTATGGGCTTACAGAACTGCTTATAAAACTCCTATTGGAATGACTCCTTACACTGATACATTATGGGCTTACAGGACTGCTTATAAAACTCCTATTGGAATGACTCTTTACAGACTGATTTTTTAAAAGACTTGTCACTTACCAGTGGAATTGGAGCATAAAGCATATTGGTCGATTAAAGAATTCAATTATAATTTGAAAGATGCTGGTGAGAAGAGATTGTTACAATTAAATGAATTGAAAGATTTAAAAAATGAGTCTTATGATAATGATAGAATTTATAAGGAGAAACTAAAGTTATGGCATGATCGAAAGATTAACCAGAAGAACTTTGAACCAAGATAAGAAGTTTTGTTTTACAACACTAGGCTGAAATTATTTCCTGTGAAATTGAAGTCTCGTTGGTTAGGACCCTTTACTGTGACTCAAGTTTACACTTACGGAGCTGTTGAAATTGAAGATCAGAAAACTGGAAATAGATTTAAAGTAAATGGACACAGATTAAAAAATATTTTGAACTCCGAGATTGAAGATCAGAAAACTGGAAATAGATTTAAAGTAAATGGACACAGATTAAAACCATATTTTGTAGACCAAATTTTAAAGAGGTTTTAATGATCAGTCGACCTGAATAACACCTGAATAGGTCGGGCTGACGACGTTAAACCAAGCACTTTATGGGAGGCAACACATATTTATCTTTATTTTTATCGTAATTATAGTAGTTTGCATTTGAAATTATCGTTAGTATCTGGTAGTATTAAGCTCTACTACTCTTATTTACCCTTAAAACATCTTAAAAATTGGATCTATAGAGAAAAATTGGAACACATTCGGATCAGAGCGAAAATTGTGAAAAATTTTTCTTGGGTGTCGAAGGTGCCCTCGACGTCGGAGACGGCGCCCTCGAAGCTGCCGATGGCGGGTTTTTCCCGTGAATCCAGGCAAAATTAATACAGAGGCTCGCTGATGGTGAGACCGGAGAAATGGTGGTAACTTAGGTTCAAATGGCAATTTTTGGCGGTTTCTCGGCGGGAATAATCTTTTTAAACTCAAAAATTCGATTCTTAGTTCATATTTTTCCTCCAAAAATGAAGTGAAACTTCACCAATCTCATTCTTATGGCGTCCAATTCCCCTGATAATCCCAAAAAGTGAGTTTTCAATCGGCAAAAGTTTATTAGTGCAGAAACGCAGCGAATCTTCAACAAGTTACTGACAAAGAAAAGATTGATCAAGAAACGAGGATTCGTAAATCGTGGATTGAATAATCCCACGACGGATATTAAAGAAACGATAGTGCGGAGAAGATGGGAAGTGTTGTGTTACATTACCGCCGCCGTGGTGGTTCCTGTGGTAAAAGAATTCTATGCAAATTTACACGGAATCAACCAAGGAGTTGTTTATGTGCGAGGAAGATGGATCACTTTCACTCCTGCACGGATCAATGACATGATCGAAAATGTTTCTGTCTGCCACTATTCTAATTTCGTCCCAACGAGAAACCAAATGAATGAAATTTACCAATATTTAATGGACAAAACTGACGACTGGTAAACAAGAGAAAACGGGTATGTTAGTTTTTCTGCGACACTCCTAAATCCTGTTTTGAAACATTGGCACTTTTTTATTTCTGCAAAACTATTACTGACAATGAAGATTGCTAAAGTTTCTAAAGAAAGTGCCATTTTGAATTACTGCATCCAAAGGGGTCTGCCGATCGACATTGGATCAATAATTGTGAAGTCGATTTTGGGCCTGATCGTTCATGGATCAACTTATGGGCTTGGACACACTCTCCACAATTTTCTCACTTTGCAGTCAGTTCCAAGTGTCCTATGAAAATTGGGAAAGGGGACTGCTATCTATAATTGTGAAGTCAATTTTGGGCCTGATCGTTCATGGATCAACTTATGGGCTTGGACACCCCTCCACAATTTTCTCAACTTTTCAGTCAGTTCCAAGTGTCCTACGAAAATTGGGAAAATGTACTGCTACCTTGGAAGCCTTTGGACCCAACTGAGAGATTTCCAGTTTTTGAAGATGAAAATTACATGGCCATTATAGTAGATCAATCATCTCAAAATTCACTGCCAGTTCAACCCTTAATTCCTGACAAGATTCTGGTGATCCTGCGTAGAATCAAGAAATTGGAGAAGGATGTACAAAATTTCATGAATGCAATTAATAATATCTCTGATTTCTTCAATCATCTAGACTGGAGGATTAAAGAACATTTTGATCACTGTGGACATTTAGAAGATAGTTTAATACGGCTGATGAGGAGGATGAAATTGATAGAAGAGGATTCTACTGAAGAATTTCCATTCCAACACCCTTCTACAACCTCTTCGTTCATGTACAATCAATGGGTGATCTCAGAGGAGAATCTAGTATGAATCTGATGAATATTAGATTTATATTACTACCTGTCTGTCTATGTGTGTAATTTGATTTGAACTTTACATTTGCTTTGCTTTAGAATTATGCTTTTAGATCTCTGTATAGTTGAGACTAAGCATAGAATGTTTTGTTTTCAGCATTTTGAGTGTTGTGGCTTGGATTGCGATGCTGAATTAATGTGTTGAGGTTGAGAAAAGTTTTGAGTGTTGTGGTTTGGATTGCGATGCTGAATTAATGTATTGAGGTTGAGAAAATACCGCAATTTGAGTGTTGTGGCTTGGATTGCGACGCTGAATTAATGTATTGAGGTTGAGAAAATACCAAACTTAGGTGTGTTATTTTATATTGTACTCCTTAGAATTTAAATATAAATGTGATGTTTTGTGTTACGAAAGTCTATATGTGATAAGTACATCATTTAGTCACATAAAAATATGTCTATAATGATTAAAAAGATGTCATTAAAGCTTGAAATTGACCAAAATCACGAAAATCTGAAATTTGAACAAAATCAATAGAGCTCGCCAATGACGTCCTCGACGCCGCCGACGGCGGATTTTTCCCGAGACTTAGGATTTAATTCTAATAGAGCGCGCCGACGACGCCATCGTCGATGGCGAGCTCACAAAAAAATAATTTTAACCACGATTTTGACCAGTCAACTGCCACTATTCATAATCTCCTTCCTCCTAAAAATGTCATTTTCGAACTAGGGCTTGAAAGATCTTGGATTAGGAGGCAATTTCAAGGCTTTTTTACACCGAATTTTTTAATCTCTAGGTAAGAGCTTCACTCCAAACTAAAAATATTTGATTTTCACCATGGATTTCTTCCATATTGAGGAGATCCAAAAAATGTGAGAATGTGAAGAAAATTTGGGAAGAAATTCATGGATCTTAATGCTGAACTCTTAGAATTATTATTGGAAGCAATGATTTGCATATTAGAAGTAATTTTTGGAATTTTTCTATACTTTGATTGGATTGAAATGGCTCCACGACAAAAGGGACGAATTGAGTTTGACGAGTCTCGTTTCGTCAATGTGATGGCTCAAACAAGATTTACTCCAGTATTTAAGGAAAAAAAGTGTATACAAGATCGAGTTTTTGAGAGTCCGGGTGGAGAAATTGAACGAGTTATTGTCGAGCGGAGGTGGAAAACTTTTGTTACACCACCAACAAAGCTGATGCAAATGTTGTGAAGGAGTTTTACGCCAATGTAATCTATTCTGAAGATGAAATCATTCAAGTACGTGGATTTCCTGTTGAGTTTACTGTCTCCCGCATCAACACTTTTTATGAAGTCCCAGACTCTTATAGCTACCAATATGAATTCTTTAGTACAATGGAAGGCCCCTCAATGATGTGATCAACTTTCTCACTGATGGGAAAGGAACGTAGAAGATTAAACAACGAGAATGGGTAAATTTTTCTGCTTCCATGCTGAATGCCACCTCTAAGGCGTGCACTATTTTATTTCTTCTACTCTGTAACTGACTTATCACCATAGTGAGGTAACTAGAGATAGAGCTATTCTGAATTTTTTTATTCAGAATAATATAACTATAAATGTGGGGAGAATTATTTTTAAGAATATATTGATTACGACAATGAGTGAAACAAGTGGAGGGCTAGTACATCCTGGCCTTATTTATGCACTTTGTCAACTTTATGGAGTGGAAATTGGAGATGAAGAATGGGTTTACCCTATGAAACCCATTAGTAAGAAAATGGAGAACTGGAAGGAGTCAAGAGCCTTCTATTAGTAGAGGGAAGAAAAATATTAACTATTAGATGTCCTCTATGTCAATATTTTCAAAAAGTATTTATATGATTTTATGTAGTAAATTTAATTAAGGTAACTATATTTTTGTAACTATTTAAATATTATGGTAGATTTAAAGATATATTCTTGTAATGAAAATTAATTTTGTAACTTAAGATATTTAGTATAAAAGAATAAAATTATACTTAACTATTTAAAGTAAAGGAAACTATATTTTGAAGTATTAAGAATCTGGAAATTCATTTGAGAAGAAAAGATTGGGGCTCAATGATGTAAGAACTATGAAATATCTATAATTAAAGGATGCTTTGAGTTTCAAATTTAGGGAAAGAAAAGTAAGTTCAAAATTATTAAAGGCTATCCAGGTATAGTAATCCTCACTTGAAACAGAAAAAAAAAAGGATTGAAAACAATCCCTGAAAAAAAAAGAAAAATATATAGGATTGAAAGCAATTCAAATGNAGCTAATCCATAAATCTAAGTTCAGGAATGTATTTAGGTTTTCCCTTTAGGTAGGTCCAGTGAAGCCAATTTTTGATGAGGCATCTCCTCAAGCTTCTCAACACTTTTATATTTTTTTCTTTCTTTCTTTTTCTCCTTTTCATTTGGATTGCTTTCAATTTTTGATTAGGCATCTCCTCAAGCTTCTCCTCACTTTTATATTTTTTTCTTTCTTTCTTTTTCTCCTTTTCATTTAGATTGCTTTCAATCCTATATACTTTTCTTTTCTTTTCAGGGATTGTTGTCAATCCTTCCTTTTTTCCTTTTTCAAGTGAGGATTACTATATCTGGATAGCATTTAATGATTTTGAACATCACCTTTCTTTCCCTAAATTTGAAACTCAAAGCATTCCTTTACCTTATAAACATTTCATAGTTTTTGCTTTCCATAAATTTGAAACTCAAAACATTTCTTTACCTTATAAATATTTCATAACTTTTACATCATTGAGCCCCATTCTTTTCTTCTCCAATGAATTTTCAATATTCTTAATACTTCAAAATATAGTTCCTTTACTTTAAATAGGTAACTATAGTCTTATTCACTTATACTAAATATCTTAATCTACAAAATTAATTTTCATTAAAAAAATATTCCTTTAAATCAACCATAATATTTAAATATCTACAAAATATAGTTCTCTGAATTAAATTCACTACATACAATCATATTAATAATTTTTTAAAATATTTAAATTGAGAACATCTAATAGTTAATCTTTTTCTTCCCTCCC
>JXCR01140318.1:31545-70352 GCA_002079205.1 Phalaenopsis hybrid cultivar
ACAATTCTACGCCCGATAGTAATATTTTCCTATTTATTTGCACCCAACTTCCAAGGGCTTTGANCGGCGGCCTCAATGGCGCCGTCGGTGGACTTCTGGAGATTTTGTCCTGTAGCTTCGGGAAAAGCTCACCGTCGACGACGTCGATGGCGCCGTCGGCGCCCTAGTGTAATTCTCCACATTTCGTTCCTTTTTGCTCCAAATTCGTTCTTTTTTGCATCTTTTTGCTCCATTGACCTTAATTCATCATTCCTGCAACAAAACATCAAAAATACATTTCTTTAAAGTGCAATATCATTAAAAACAGTATAAAAGAGGTACGAAAATCTCAACATATTTTACTTTGGTCACTACACAAATATACATATCGTTATAAAATAATATAGGACTTTTTGATTAAGCCACGAATATCAAACCCAGAGGGAAAACTACAATATGCACTTTATAAAACAGGAGAAATTAGATAACAAAATTCTACTTAGCAAAATATTCTTACTTAAACTCTAGATGTTATAATAGGAATGAAAGTTCGATTTGTTTTGTATTTTTTTATAATTGAAAATAAAGTAACCAAATAACTAATTTAATTAGATATTTGCAAGATGAAGGCAATATAAATGAAATATATTTTTCCTTATCATGAATCAGTAACAAATATAGTAATTTTTTTGTTGAAGTATTCTAATTGTGTTGTGCCAAATAAGAGCAATAATATTATTTACCCTTACTAGAGATGCTATAAAGACATTGACTAATCTATAGTTTGAATAGTCTTGAAGACGGGTTAGGTAAAGAAGATATTAGCTCTTACTCTAGAGTTATCTCTTTTTCTTCCACCTGAGGGTTAACATCTCATATCAAAACCTAAAACTATAAACCAAATTGGGGGATTTAGCCTGTCACTCTAAAGTCCTCTAATTCTACACCCTTTAAAGTTTATTTCCCTATTTATTTGCACCGAACCCCATGAACTACATTCTCATCTATGAAATCAAATGTGGTTCTTACCATTTGTTGACTGAGACAATACCATCTCGGATCTTATATGTTCTCACAATAATTATTAACATCTTAATTGGTTAAATCAAGAAGTGAATGAAGCTTAAGGTTTAAAATCATCACAAATTCTTCCAACGCTAAAGACTAATATTTCACACAACTTCTCTCCAATACTTAATCGCTTATCATTTTAAAGAAAAAGATAAAAAAACTACTCATAATTCATGGAGAAAAAATAACCACACTTGAGTTTGAAAATAGAAATCATGCACACAAACAATAAGTCTTAATTAAAACCAAATGTAGTCACAAAAATAACAACTTATCTCAAATCTTCTCCATCAAAGTCGTTAAGTTCCTTTGAATCTCTTCCTTCACTAACAATACCAAATACAACTCAAAATAAAAAGAAAAATGAGCAACGATGGCGATGAGAGGCGGCGACAGCGATGGGCGGCGATGACGACGTATGTGGTGGTTGGCACTGGATTGGTCTGGATGAATTCTCTCTTCTACAGATGATCCAAGTTTTCTTTTATAATTTTCCAAAAGCTTCTTTGGTGTCTTTTCGAAATGTGTCTACATTTAATGAATCTTTTAGAAGTTCTCCTTCTAAAAGCCAATTGAATGAATTTTTATGTTCATTAACTATTTCCCACATTTTCACAAAGTCTTGCTTCAAACACATATTTAAAAATTCATCCAAATAAAATGAATTATAAAATAACTACTTCTAGCGCTTAAGCGCAGGGTACCTGACACTTAGGCATGGCTCTCTCTGTTTAACAGGAGCGTAAGCGCCAGTTCGGGGAGCTTAGGCGCCTCGATTCATTTTTACATCTTCATTTTTGCACTAAATTTAATCCTTTTTCACTCCTTTTATCATTTTTCATCCATTTGATTGTATCTGAAAGAAAAACACACAAATACCTTTCTTTAAAGCGTAATATATCAAAAATATGTATAAAAATGTATACATAATTGAGATCAAATTAGTGGACATTTGAGTTGGACTTGGGGAAATTTGGGTCTTTAAAGGGCAATTTGGGAATTTTGCTTAAAGATGGTCAAATTGGCCAAATTGGGTCATGTGATAGTTGAGAGAAATGAAATTGAAAATATTTGAGATTTATTGGGATTTTTTGGGAATTTTTGGAATTTTGGGTCCAAGAGGGGTATGAGGGGTATTTTGGTAATTTGGGGGTGTTTTAGGGGTCATGGGTATTTTGGTAGATTTGAGGTACCAAGCATCACCAATAAGCCATGGACTAATGGGAACCCCATTTTGGGTCATCTACATAGTGGTCTTAGCCAAACCATAGCCCTAGGGCTAGTAGGTTTAGGGGACCATCAACATGAGTATCCCAAAAGATCAAGGGATCTAGGCTATAAATTTGAGTTCATAGTTGTGAGTGAATGTGGGTGTAGATAAGTGTATTGAGTGCCTTAGCTCCAGACCAACATCCAATGTCAACCCTAAGGTCCAGCAATCCTAAGGGTGACTCATCTTGAGTTTCCCCCACAGTGATCCCACCTACAAGTATTTAGAGGACCAATATGTGGAACTTCAAGTTAAGTGGAAAGAGTTTGGAATTTCTAGTGGTGAGGGTTTCATGTCTAGTTTTCTAGGAATAGTCAACAGGAAAAGTGCTATGGCTAGACCCTAGACTATTAAAGAGGAAAAAACTAAACCTCAACCAAAAATGAGGTCAACAAATGGACCCCCAATAGTTGTGGTGTGCTGGGCAAGCACACCTCGCGTATTGGCGTTGACCGACGAGATTAAAAAAAACCAATAAAAACTCCCAAGTCAGTAGACCCAGAAGTACGTGTAGAGTTATGTGTGCGATTTGTTTCTGCCGGGGAATTAGCAAATGATCGTCTGATTGAAATCAAGGAGTAAGGACTCTCGCTGGGGATCAGAGAGTGAATTTTGAGTTATGAAATTTTAGTTATTTATAAAAGATGGGAATCAATAGGTAAGTGTTGACCCCAAGGTGGGAATTGAAATTTGGGTATCAATCCCGAAAGAGAGAATCAGATGCCATAATCCATTTAAGGTAGTCTTAAAACCAATTTCAAAAGATGAGAATAGGATGTCTTGAATTAATCAAAGGGCTTATTCCCTCAACATAAAGAATATCGTTGAATTTGATTCGAAAGATTGTGATAGGAGGGATTCCTAAAGCAACGCGAAATCAGATATAAAATCCTTAAGCTCTAGTATATCGTAGGATTTGATTTGAAAGATTGCAATAGGAGGGACTCTTAAAACAACGCGGTATCAAATGTAAAATCCTCAGCCTCTAGATTTGATTTGAAAGATTACAATAGGATAAGCTCCTAAAGCAACGCGGTATTAGATGTAAAATCTTCAACCTCTAGAATTTGATTTGAAAGATTGCAATAGGATGAGCTCCTAAAGCAACGCGGTATCGGATCTGAAATCCTCAACCTCTTAGAATTGATTTGAAAGATTGCAATAGGATGGGCTTCTAAAGCAAAGCAGAATCGGATTTAGAATCCTCAACCTCTAGAATTTGACTTGAAAGATTGCAATAGGATGAGAACCTAAAGCAACGCGGAATCGGATGTGAAATCCTCAACCTCTAGAATTNGCAATTCCTCCTACAACTATAAATTTGCATTTCTCTCAATTTAGAACTAAATTAGTTCTTTCGCATAACTCTAAAAAAATTTCAAGATTATTTAAGCATGCGTCAAATGATATTCCAAATACAGAGAAATCATCCATAAAAACTTCCAATCCATCATCAATTAATTTACTAAATATGGACATCATACATCTCTAGAATGTTGCAAGTGTATTACATAATCCAAAAGGCATTCTTCGAAAAGAAAAAATTCCAAAAGGACTAGTAAATGTTGTTTTTTCTTGATCCTCAGGAGCAATAAGAATTTGATGGTCGGTATATCCATCTAAAAGATAAAAATATTTGTGCCCAGCAAGTCTATCTACTATTTGGTCTAAAAATAAAAATATTTGTACCCAGCAAGTCTATCTACTATTTGATCTAAAAAGGGTAAAGGGAAGTGACCTTTTATAGTGGAAGTGTTTAATTTTCTATAATCAATGCAAATACGCCACCTAGTAACCTATCTAATAGGTATTAATTCATTATTTTCTTTTATTTCAACAGTCATTCCTCCTTTCTTAAGAACACAATGAATTGGACTTACCCACGCACTATCTGAAATAGAATATATAATTCCAGTGTATAACCATTTCAAAATTTCCTTCTTAACGACTTCTTTCATCATTGGATTTAATCTCCTTTGTGGATCAACTCTTGGTTTATATTGTTCATCTAATATAATCCTATGCATACAGATTGAAGGACTGATTCCCTTAATATTAGCTAAGGTCCAACCAAAAGCTTTCTTTTCTTTTTAATGTATCTAACAGTCTTTGCTCTTACAGATCATTTAATTCTGAAGATTTAATAACTGATAATGTAGATGAGTCTCCTAAAAACACATACTTCAAGTGGCTAGGCAATACTTTTAACTCCAGTTCAGGTGGTTTTATAATTGACAGAAATAGATTCTTATCAGCATTTTCTGTAATATCCAACATCTCAAATCTTTCCTGAACATAATCTAATTCTTCATTTTCTAATTTGTCCAGAATAACTTCATCATTCTCTTCAAATTGTTCTTTCTCTTCAAAATTTTCTTTAAAGTGTTCTTTCAATAGATGTTCACTAATTACCATGCGAAAATATTCATTATCACTTTCAACAACAGGGTATTTCATAGATTTCACAATTTTAAAGGTCACTTCTTGATCAGTAACTCTCATAGTTAATTCTCCTTTTCGAACATCTATCATAGCTTTTCCAGTAGCTAAAAATGGTCTCCCTAAAATGATAGGTATTTTTTTTATCTTTCTCCATATCTAAAAGAATGAAATCCATAGGAAAGATAAATTTATCCACTTTTACTAACACATCTTCTTTAACTCCCTTAGGATATGTAACTGAACGATCCGCTAACTGCAGAGTTATAAAAGTAGGTGAGACTTCTCCTAATCATAATATTTTGAAAATTGATAGAGGCATAAGATTAATGCTGGCTCCCAAATCACATAAAGCTCTCATAAAAATTTTCACCAATAGCACACGGTATAGTGAAACTTCCTGGATCTTTTAATTTTTCAGGAGTAGCACACGGTATAGTGAAACTGCCAGGTTCTTTTAATTTTTCAAGAAGCTTTTTCTGAATAATGATCTTTTAATTTTTCAGGAAGCTTTTTCCGAATAATTGTACTACACTCTTCACCAAGTGCAACAGTTTTGTTATCAGTGAACTTCCTTTTCTTGTTCAGAATATCTTTCATAAATTTTATATAATTGGGCATTTTCTCTAAAGCTTCTACGAATGAAATATTTACTGTTAACTTCTTAAGAATTTCTAAAAATTTAGAAAATTGTTTATTCTGTTTGTGTTGCTTCAATATTTGAAGAAACGGTGGTGGAGGTTTCTCAACAGTAATTTTCATTGGTTTAAGTGGATATTCTAAATCTGGGTATTCATGATCCTTTTCTTTCTTTGAGTGGTGGAGGTTTCTCTACAGTAATTTTCATTGGTGTTAATGGATACTCTAAATCTGGGCACTCATGATCATTTTCTTTTTCGGTATCCACCTTCTCTTTTTCAGTTTCTTTTTCTTTTTGCACTCTTGTCTCCAATTCTTCCACTTCGTAATTGTATTGCCTTGATTTGTTCTTTTCCTTAATCTTTAGGATTTGGTTCCACAGTACTAGGAAAAGTTCCTAATGTTCGGTTACTAAGCGCAGTAGCGATATGCTCTAATTGATTTTCAGTATTCTAAATAGCAGTTCCTTGATTTTGTAATTGATTTTCTTGAATTTGTAATTGATTTCCTTGATTATGCAATTATTGACCCATGTTTAATATCAACTCTTCCATAGACAACTTCTTCTCCTTAATTTGAGTATTACTGTTAAATCCTGAAGGATAAGAAGGTCTATAGTTAACATTTCCTTGGTTGGATGAATTTCCTAATGGGTTCACTGGGTTGTTTGCCTATTGTTGATTTATAGAAGAATTGTTATTCCAATTAAAATTTGGATGATTCTTCCAACCTGGGTTGTAGTAGTTCGAATAAGTGTTGTTGGGTCTATTAATAGTATTTTAAGTCTCATATGAAGGTTGAACACCCACAAATTGCCTAGATGAATTCTCTTCCATCATAGGAGGTGTTGGAGAATAATTCATCCCATAATGATCTAGTTGTTTTATATTGCAATAATCTACGAAGCAGACATAGATATTGCACCAGAATCATGGATACTAGCTACTCTCTTAGGATTTACCTATTCAGAGGGCCATTGAAAATTGTTGGTAGCCATCTCTTCTATTAATGCATAAGCCCCATCAAAAGGTATTGACATTAACGAACCACTAGCCTCAACATCAATAATCGATCTAAGAGATCCCACTAATCCATTATAAAAAGTTTGAATTATCAACCAATCCGGTAACGAATGATGAGGGCATTTCATAAGAAGATCTTTAAATCTCTCCCAAACTTCGTATATTGACTCTCCATCAATATGACAGAACGATGTTATGTCATTTCTAAGTTTAGTAGTTTTGGATGGAAGGAAATATTTGAATAGAAATTGCTGTGACAGTTCTCCCCAAGTTCTAATTGATCCTAGTGTTAATGAATTTAACCACATTTTAGCCTTATCCCTCAGTGAAAAAGGAAAAAGTCTAAGTCTAATGCTAACGAATTTAACCACATCTTAGCCTTATCCCTCAGTGAAAAAGGAAAAAGTCTAAGTCTAACAACATAAGCACATCTTAGCCTTATCCCTAAGTGAAAAAGGAAAAAGTCTAAGTCTAACAACATCATTTGACAAATTTAACTACATCTTAGCCTTATCCCTCAGTGAAAAAGGAAAAAGTCTAAGTCTAACAACATCATTTGAGTTCCATATTTAAAAGTAGCACACATTTCTAAAAAACTAGCGAGGTGTAAGTTAGGATCTTCATTTGGTGTACCTCCAAATTGATTGTCTGTACCATTTGGATAATAATAGGTTTAAGCTCAAATGAATTAGCAACTACGTCAGGATTTTGGATAGATAAGTGAATTTCATATGCTGTAGGATTTGCATAATCTCGTAGGTGTCTAGGTTCGTGTTCATTCTCTATTCCTTGATTGTTCATGTTGTTTTCCATTGTATCAGAATTTTTAGGTTTCTACTTCTCAATCTTCTAATCTTTCTAACGGTGCGTTCTAATTCCGAATCGAAGGGTATAAGATTTTCAGGTCCAAATTTACGCATACAATTTGAAATCAATACACAGTAATATAATTAAATAAATATAAAAATAAGTTGCAATTCAAGTAAAAATTTTCTAAAAATCCTAATTTGTTTGTTGCTCTAATTGTGATTTTTGTTACTCACTTCCCCGGCAACGGCGCCAAAAACTTGACCGTGACTTTATGTAATACTTTAATCACAACAACAAAGTTCAATTTGCTTATCTGTCACTAATATACAACTGAAATAAATATGTAATTTTAATATTATTAAATAACTAATGATACTAATGAAGGTTTAAATGTGATATTTAATATATAAGAAAGCATCCTTCTCCTTGTCAAGAAATTATAGTGAATGGAAGGTTTAATTTGTGATATTCAATATCTAAGAAAGCATCCTTCTCCTTGTCAAGAAATTATATTGAATGGATTGAGGTTTTTAATGTGATATTCAATATATAAGAAAACATCCTTCTCCTTGTCAAGAAATTATAGTGAATGGACTGTGATATTCAATATATAAGAAATCATCCTTCTCCTTGTCAAGAAATTATAGTGAATGGATAAGTGAATCATTCAAATGTATATTGTGTCAAATAGGAGCATACCTATTCTTTACCCTTGGGTCCAGGCATAAAGAACATTGGAATCATTCTCCTTGTCAAGAAATTATAGTGAATGGATAAAGTGAATCAGTTCAAATTATATTGCGCCAAATAGGAGCATACCTATTCTTTACCCTTTGGTCCGGGCATAAAAAACATTGACTAATCATTTGGTCCAGGCATAAAGAACATTGACTAATCCTATGCTTGGTTACTGATTCTGCGGCTAAATATTCTTTACCCTTTGGTCCAAGCATAAAGAACATTGACTAATCCTATCAAACAGCCGCATACCTATTCTTTACCCTTTGGTCCAGGCATAAAGAATATTCACTAATCCTAAGCTTGTTTACTGAATCTGCGGCTAAGATGAGAGGATACGGGCTCTCACTTCAGAGCTCCCACGTTCCCCTCACCTAAGGGCTAACATCTACACTTCAGATTCAAACAATACGACCGAATTGGGGATTTTAGTCTGTCACTATAAAATCTCTAATTATACGCCCGATAATTTTATTTCACTATTTATTTTCTCCCAACTTCCAAGGGCTTTGACCTCCCTGAATCTTGGATGTAATCTTCACTTCAGTTGTAAAACTCAACATACTTTAACAAATAAATTGGCCAGATTGAAAGTAAATGAAGATCAAAGTGAAAAGATCATGACAATTTCTTAACATTTTCATGGCTTCACCAATTTAAATCACCATTTTACAAATCTCGAGACAAGGGAAAAGATGGACAAAACTATTCAGATCTCATGGCAAAAACACAACAAAACTCAGAATTCATATATAAAATAAAAGTCATACAAACTACAACAAGTAAATAACTTATCTCTAATTTCTCCCTAAGAAAATTCTTCGAAGTTCCTCTGAATCTCTTTCTTTCTTTTCAGCACACAAAATTCTTCTTCGAAGCAGCAAGGAAGAAGAAATCTCTCACTTTCCCTCCACTCTTACAATCTCTCAAAGAATTCCTCACAATTTTTAACTATTGGAACCTTTCTAACCTTTAGGAACTCTCTAGGACTTCCAGGCTCTCTCAATTTTTGGCCAAAACATTCTTTAAAAGTTGTGGATGAGCTTTCCCAAGAGTTGCCTAAGCATCCCTTCAAAATTTGGCCTTATCCAAATCCTGATCGGGCATAACCATCGAGCTCTGCGTCGGCGACCTCGAGGGCACCGTCGGTGGATCTTCTTAATGAATTAATTCTGGAGTCTCGGGAAAATTTTGCCATCGGTGGGGTCGATGGCGCCGTTAGCGCCCTTGTTCAATTTTTCACATTTTGGTACTTTTTGCTCCAAATTCGCTCATTTTCATTTTTTTTGCTCCAATGACCCTAATTCATCATTACTACAACAAAACATTAAAATTACCTTTCTTTAAAGTTCAATATCATCAAAAACGTGTAAAATAAGTATGAAAATCTCAACATATTTTCCTCTAGTCAATGTGCCACTTGTAATGAGAACATAATATAGTTAATTTAAAAACGCTCTTTTGGATGATTGAATCCATCATGATTTCATTGTCTGGGAGAATAGTTTGGCTTGTAATTGGTATGTTTATATGATGGTTTTTTTAATTTTGAAAAAAGCATGCTACTTGTGCTTAGTTCTTATTTAAGGTGATAAGTTGTGACAAATTTAAAAAAGTACGCCAATTTTCTAAATATTTTCTTGAAGGTTCTTCTATATTTGTGTGTTATTTTGAAGTATAATATGGCTATTGAATTTTTAATAAATATTTAATTAAGTATATAAGAAATGAATACAATTTATTTCTTGTTTAAAAAGAGGAAGATCAAGATCAACATCTTTAGGCATTGTCATGGTACTATTGATGAATTCAATCTTATTCATCATAGAACAAGTTATTATCAGTTTAACAATCCATGTGGCATAGTTATAATTAAAAGGAATCTTTGAAAATAAAGAATCACTCGGGTTATTCAGGTGATTAAGCTACTGGATTGGTTAAGTGGATTGTTTATGTTAAGCTCTTATGTCTCCATGGCTAAGACGAANGGACATAACCGTTGAGCTCGCCGTCTTCGGCCTCGAGGGCACCATCAGTGGACCTTCTTAATAAATTAATTCTGGAGTCTCGGGAAAATCTTGCCATCGGCGGGGTCGATGGCGCCGTCGGCTCCCTTGTTCAATTCTTCACATTTTGGTCCCTTTGCTCCAAATTTGCTCCTTTTTGCTTCTTTTTGCTCCAATGACCCTAATTCATCATTCCTACAACAAAATATCAAAATTACCTTTCTTTAAAGTGTAATATCATCAGAAAAAGTATAAAATAGGTATGAAAATCTCAACGTATTTTCCTCTGGTCAATGTGCCACTTGTAATGAAAACATAATATAGTTAATTTAATAACGCTCTTTTGGATGATTGAATCCATCATGATTGCCTTGTCTGGGAGAATAGTTTGGCTTGTAATTGGTATGTTTATATGATGGTTTTCTTAATTTTGAAAAAAGCATGCTACTTGTGCTTAGTTCTTATTTGAGGTGATATGTTGTGACAAATTTAAAAAAATACGCCAATTTTCTAAATATTTTCTTGAAGGTTCTTTTATATTTGTGTTTTATTTTGAACTATAATATGGTTATTGAATTTTTAATATATATTTAATTATGTATATAAGAAATGAATACAATTTATTTCTTTTTTGAAAAGAGAAAGATCAAGATCAACATCTTTAGGCATTGTCAAGGTACTATTGATGAATTCAATCTTATTCATCATAAAAAAAGTTATTATCAGTTTAACAATCCATGTGGCATAATTATAATTAAAAGGAATCTTTGAAAATAAAGAATCACTCGGGTTATTCGGGTGATTAAGCTACTGGATTGGTTAAGTGGATTGTTTATGTTAAGCTCTTATGTCTCCATGGCTAAGACGAAAGAAACACTTAAAAGCATCATTAATCCAATAAAGCATTATAGAGAAAATTAATAAAAAAGAATTCGTAAAAGTAAGTTGAATGCATAAAGTAAATTTTTCTTTATCTTTTATTTGCCTCACCTATAATTACTAATTAATAAATATATAAATTAATAACTATGATAGGATTATTATTGTGTATCCACCATATATATGAAAGATTTCTATTTAAATGATTAGACACAAAATTTTAAAAATAATATACGACCCTGAATGATACAATCCTAGTTCCTTAAATCCAAATTCAAAGCTCAACTCCAAACCCAAACTCAAATCCAAACCCTAAATATTACCTTAAAAAGGATCTAATCACCTAGATAATGAAAATCTCCATGATTTATGGGTCTACGGAACTAGAGATTTTTCCATTATATTACGAGTGTAAGAAAATGTTTAGTTTATCATAGTGTCTTGTATCCTTATAAGGGGCAACTTTCATAGTTAATTACATCTCAAAAGTTGTGGCTCTCAAGGACTCTCTCAGTTAAATTTTTTTACTTCTATAATGCACAATAAAATTATAAGTGTCTATGACATGATCAATGTTGAAAACTCATATTGATAAAATTGAGGTTTTTAAAATGAGTGGTGGGACTAGAAGTCCTGGATAAGCTTGATCAGGATTAATTCACTTGAGCTACAGACTTAAGTTGGTAGAGTATAATTTCATGTGAAGTTTTGAGTTGATTTAGATGTTTTGATTGATTTAAGTTTATTCTANGGTTAGTTTGACTTCATCTTTTTCAAAACTAAAATTTTTAAACGTCCTTCCGAAGCGGGCAACGAGATTTCAATTCCGATGACAGACAACTTCTTACGGGTAAACCTCACACCAAAAATAGTGCCGACAGTAGTATATAACTTTAAAAATCTTTTCATACCTTTGTCCAAGAACAACTCCAATAGTATAATCACTAGCATCACATATCAAATCAAATGGTTTCTCTCAGTTAGGTAAAACTATAATAGGGGTTGTGATTAATTTTTCCTTTAATAACTCAAAGTCATTTAAACAGCTTCAGTAAATTCAATTTTCTTGTCTTTTTCTGAAAGTTGGCATAGAGGTTTGATAATTTTTGAAAAATATTTAATAAAACGCTTGTAAAATCCAACATGTCCAAGAAAACTCTTAACCTCTCTTATAGTAGTAGGAGGTGTTAGTTTAGATATAACTTAAATTTTTGCAGTGTCTGCTTCCATACCATCTTCCAAAATTTTATGCCCTAATGCAATTCCTCCTGCAACCATAAATTGACATTTCTCTCAATTTAGAACTAAATTAGTTTTTTCGCATAACTCTAAAAAAATTTCAAGATAATTTAAGCATGTGTCAAATGATATTCCAAATACAGAGAAATCGTCCATAAAAACTTCCAATCCATCATCAATTAATTTACTAAATATGAACATCATACATCTCTAGAATGTTGCAGGTGTATTACATAATCCAAAAGGCATTCTTCGAAAAGCAAAAGTTCCAAAAGAACTAGTAAATGTTGTCTTTTCTTGATCCAAGAGCAATAGGAATTTGATGGTAACATGTATATCCATCTAAAAAACAAAAATATTTGTGCCCAGCAAGTCTATCTACTATTTGATCTAAAAAGGGTAAAGGGAAGCGATCTTTTCTGGTGACAGTGTTTAATTTTCTATAATCAATGCAAATACGCCACCCAATAACTTGTCTAATAGGTATTAATTCATTATTTTCTTATATTTCAACAGTCACTCCTCCTTTCTTAGGAACACAATGAATTAGACTTACCTACACACTATCTGAAACAGAATATATAATTCCAGTGTCTAACCATTTCAAAATTTTCTTCTTAACGACTTCTTTCATCATTGGATTTAATCTCCTTTGTGGATCAACTCTTGGTTTATATTGTTCATCAATTCTTTCATCATTGGGTTTAATCTCCTTTGTGGATCAACTCTTGGTTTATATTGTTCATCTAGCATAATCCTGTGCATACATATTGAATGACTGATTCCCTTAATATCAGCTAAGGTCCAACCAAAAACTTTCTTATATCTTTTCAATGTATCTAACAGTCTTTGCTCTTGTAGATCATTTAATTCTGAATAATAATTGGTAATGTAGATGAGTCTCCCAAAAATACATACTTCAAGTGGCTAGGCAATACTTTCAACTCAAGTTCAGGTGGTTTTATAATTGATGGCTACATACTTCAAGTGGCTAGGTAATACTTTCAACTCAAGTTCAGGTGGTTTTATAATTGATGGAAATAGATTCTTATCAGCATTTTTGTAATATCCAACATCTCAAATCTTTCCTGAATATAATCTAATTCTTCATTTTCTAATTCGTCCAAAATAACTTCATCATTCTCTTCAACGTAATATCCAACATCTCAAATCTATCCTGAACATAATTTAATTCTTCATTTTCTAATTTGTCCAGAATAACTTCATCACTCTCTTCAAATTGATCTTTCTCTTCAAAATGTTCTTTAAAATGTTCTTTCAATAAATGTTCACTAATTTCCATGCGAAAATATTCATTATCACTTTCAACAACAGGGTATTTCATAGATTTCACAATGTTAAAGGTCACTTCTTAATCATTAACTCTCATAGTTAATTCTCCTTTTTGAACATCTATCATAGCTTTTCCAGTAGCTAAAAATGGTCTCCCTAAAATGATAGGTATTTTTTTTATCTTCCTCCATATCTAAAATATTGAAATCCACATGAAAGATAAATTTATCCACTTTTACTAACACATCTTCTATAACTCCCTTAGGATATGTAACTGAACGATCCGCTAACTGTAGAGTTACAGAAGTAGGTGAGACTTCTCTTAACCCTAATCTTTTGAAAATTGATAGAGGCATAAGATTAATGTTGGCTCCCAAATCACATAAAGCTCTAATCTTTTAAAAATTGATAGAGGCATAAGATTAATGCTGGCTCCCAAATCACATAAAGCTCTTCCATAAAGTTTTTCATCGATAGCACATGGTATAGTAAAACTGCTAGGATCTTTTAATTTTTCAAGAAGCTTTTTCTGAATAGTTGCACTACACTCTTCACCAAGTGCAACAGTTTCGTTATCAGTGAACTTCCTTTTCTTGTTTAGAATATCTTTCATAAATTTCACATAATTGGGCATTTGCTCTAANGTAATAAAAAAGAATTCGTAAAAGGAAGTTGAATACATAAAGTATATTTTTCTTTATCTTTTATTTGCCTCACCTATAATTAATATATTAATAAATATATAAATAAATAACTATGATAAGATTATTATTGTGTATCCACCATATATATGAAAGATTTCTATTTAAATGATTAGACACAACATTTTAAAAATAATATACGACCCTGAATGATACAATCCTAGTTTCTTAAATCCAAATTCAAAGCTCAACTCCAAACCCAAACTCAAATCCAAACCCTAAATATTACCTTAAAAAGGATCTAATCACCTAGATAATGAAAATCTCCATGATTTATGGGTCCACGAAACTAGAGATTTTTCCATTATATTACGAGCGTAAGAAAATGTTTAGTTTATCATAGTGTCTTGTATCCTTATAAAGGGCAGCTTTCATAGTTAATTACATCTCAAAAGTTGTGGCTCTCAAAGACTCTCTCAGTTAAATTTTTTACTTCTATAATGCACAATAAAATTATAAGTGTCTATGAGATGATCAATGTTGAAAACTCATATTGATAAAATTGAGGTTTTTAAAAAGAGTGGAGTGGGACTAGAAGTCCTGGATAAGCTTGATCGGGATTAATTCACTTGAGCTGAAGACTTGAGTTGGTAGAGTATAATTTCATGTGAAGTTTTGAGTTGATTTAGATGTTTTGATTGATTTAAGTTTATTCTAAAAGTTATTTGTTAGAAATAAGTTTAACTTTATTTATTTTATATTTTTTTAATTCATTTATTTAAGTTCTTTGAAATTAATTTTTTATGTTAATATTGGTTAAAATTATTAAGTTNGAGTTTAACGTTATTTATTTTATGTTTTTTTTAATTCATTTATTTAAGTTCTTTGAAATTAATTTTTTATGTTAATATTGGTTAAAATTATTAAGTTTGTTTTAGGTCTATTGTATAATTTATTTGAAAATTATTAAGGTTCTTTATTTAAAGATTATTAAGTTCATTAGCAAAATTTGATTAAGTTTATTTAAAAGTTTTAGATTCATTAATGGTTGTTACGGTTGGTTAAAATTTATTAAAGTTTGTTAATCTTAAGTTTACTAATGTTTATTAAATTTTTTAGGATTTATTAAACCTTAGTAAAGCTTTTTTAAATTATTTAAAATTAAGTAAGTTTTTCAATGTTTGTCAAAATTTATTAATATTTATTTAAATTTGTAAGAGTTTGTTAAAGATTGTTAAAATTTATTGAAGCTTGTTAAAGTTTGTCAAAAATTATATTAGATCGTTTAAGTTTATTAAAACTTAGTGAAGTTTATTTAACTTAGAGAAAATCAAATTTTATGAGGTTTAATTAAAATTTATTAACTTAGAATTGATTAAAGCTTATTATAATTTAAAATTNTTTTTTCGGATTTATTAAACCTTAGTAAAACTTGTTTAAATTATTTAAAATTAATTAAGTGTTTCAAAGTTTGTCAAAATTTATTAAAATTTATTTAAATTTGTAAGATTTTGTTAAAGATTGCTAAAATTTATTGAAGCTTGTTAAAGTTTGTCAAAATTTATATTAGATCATTTAAGTTTATTAAAACTTAGTGAAGTTTATTTAACTTAAAGAAAATCAAATTTTATGAGGTTTAATTAAAATTTATTAACTTAGAATTGATTAAAGCTTACTATAATTTAAAATTTTGGTTAAAGTTGGTTGAAATATGATTAAGGTTTGGGTTTGAGTTAATTTTTTCTTTTTCTAGGTTATTGAATTTATAGAATTTGGGCCGAATGGTTAGATATTAAGCATGGAGATTTGATATTATATTTAGGGTTTGGATTTGAGTTTAGGTTTGGAGTTGNGGTTAAAGTTGGTTGAAATCTGATTCAGGTTTGGGTTTGAGCTAATTTTTTCTTTCTCTAAGTTATTGAATTTATAGAATTTGGGCCAAATGGTTAGATATTAAGCATGGAGATTTGATATTATATTTAGGGTTTGGATTTGAGTTTAGGTTTGGAGTTGAGTTTGAGCTTTGAATTTGGATTTAAGGAACTAGGATTTTAGTCTAAGTTTGAATTTAGATTTGGGTTTAGATTTGAGTTTGGAATTGAGTTTGGAATTGAACATAGATTAGGGGGTAGGAAAGCTTAGGGCGATTCTTAAATGGATGTGAAGCCTTAACCTAAAATAACTTTAAAAAAGAAGGAAAAATGGGTAAACTACACAATTTGGGAATAATGCCCCTGATCAAGATGCCCATGACTTTCCATCTTATTGGGTGAATTTGGTTCTTTAGAATATTAACCAACTAGATAAGTGAAGGCCTTTCTTGTTATCATAGTGATGAATAAGGTAGACCTTTTTACTATTTAGTGGTTTAGGGTACCTTCATCAGTAACCATGGGTTACCTCATCCTAGGGTACCTACATAATCTGAGGGGTTAAGGCTGTTTGTTTTATAAGTACTAGTCCTTAGTACTTGCTATGAGTATCTAGTAAACTATCCTAGGCTTATAAACTTGACTACTTTAGGGATTGTGAGATCCTTGATTTTACTTTTACATTGACTAACAGACATGTCTGGTAGCATGCTAAATTTTCCTTTATATTTAATACTTATTTTGATGCAACTACACTTTAAACAAATGTATTTCTATGTTTTTGTTGTAGATATAAAAGATAAAATATTTGGACCAAATTGGAATGGAAACAGAGCGAAAAGGTGGTGAATGAAGAAATGGAGAAAATAATGAATTGGCGCCTAGACACCGGCTTCTGGGTCTTAAGTGTCATTCCATGGCGCAATGACATTGTATATGGGTGCTTAGGCGCTATACTACGTCCATACACCAGAGCAAGTGGCGAAATGACGCAACATACTGGTGCCATGGAGCCACATACAAGCGCCTAGGCTCCAGCATGTCCTGCAAACAGAGAAGGCGGTGCCTAAGCGCTAGTGATATTTCAGACATTCCCGAGAAGGAGGTGCCTAGGTGAAAAAACTGCCCTGGACAGTTTTTGAAGCAGTTTTACACAGAATTTGGCAGTAATATCTGTAAGAAAAATTTTAGGAGGAGGAGAAGATCATTTGGGAAGTGAATGAGAAAGCATAGGCGTGTAGAAAAGGAGAGGATAGATCTAGTTTTTTATTATTATTTTTTTTTTTTGCATTTCCTTTAAGAGATTTGAGTGAAATTGTAAGGGTACACCATAATAGTGCAAGAAGGACTTGAAGATCACTTGGGGAGCAGATTTCATTTCTTTTCTCAGAGAGAAAGATAAGTCTTTTATTTCATATTGTCTTGTATTTGTGTAAACTTATTTTGTCTGACTTTGTTTTATTATAAGATGATTTGTTATTGTGTTTATTTCATACATTGTGAGTAGATCCTTTGTACTTTCCTCTTGTGATGAACCGGTAATATGTTTAGGTATGTGGATACATTTAGAATGAAGTATCAAATATTATAGTGATGGTTTTTACTTCACACTTTATTTACATATTGATTTTGCGATTGGTATGTTAAATTCTGTTGTGAATTCATATAGATCCGAGAGGGTTATGACTTTAACAACTAGTGGAAAACAAATGTTTCTAGAGAGTGAAGGAAAATTAGTAATCCATAGATTTGTGCAAATATACATGGAGGTAAATTTAACTGGGGTAACTTGGAGGTTTCTAAGCTGACAGGCAGAAACACTTACCTAGTTCAACCTAATTTCTGTATGCACTTGGAAAAGGGTATAGAAAATAAATGCTCCTATTTTTCACAAATTAAAATATAATTTTTAAGTGTTTCATTCCTACACAAATTACTAATTTCATTGCAAGGGGAAGGTATTTTTGATAGCTTGATTCTCTTAACTTATTTAACCTTAGTAAAATTAGCTTTATAGTAAATTTATAAAATTAGTGGAAATTTGGTAGAATTCACTAGAAAAACCTAAATTGAACTTATTTCCAAGTTAAGATTTTTTTTATTCAATTATAACATTTATGAAGTCTTTAAAATTTAACAGGCCTTCCCTGTGGGAACGATACTCTGGACTAAATAAAGTCCTATATTGTTTGAATGATACATGCACTTGCATATAATACTTAGTGTGTAGTGCTAAACCATGGAAAATCTCTAGTTATAAAATTTATAAAATATATTTTGGAATTATAATGTTTCATCCCTAAAACACTGGGTATACCGAAGGTTGGTCAAGTTTTTGTCGACCTTGCCGAGGAAATGCGACGATTAATTTCACTTAGGAGAATTTTAGTTGAACTAAATTGACTTAGACTTAGAAAATTGTATTGTACTTTCTTTGCGTAAGAGGTGTTTATGTGTTAAATATTAAAAAAAACCATTTCAATTTGAGTGTTTGTTTTATGTCTTTTTCTGTAAATGATTTATTTAGATTTTAGTTGTGTATGCATAGTTTAGGATCTTCAAGACTTGTTCCCTGTGACTCTGAATTAAAAAGAATAATTAGAAGGACTAGAAAATGAAAAGGACCTCACCAATTTGTAGAAGAAATGATGAATAATCAACAGAACAACATAGATAATCAAACATCTAAAAATGAACCTCATAACACACATAGACCATTAAGGGATTACACTAATCATATGACAGGCAAAATTTACCTAGGTATACAAACTCTTATTGTAAAAGCTAACACATTTAAATTGAAAACTGTTATTATCCAAATGATGTAGAACAACTGGTTTGGGGTGACTCCATCTGATGATCTAAATTTATACTTAGCAAGTTTTCTAGAACTTTGTACAGTTAGGTGTAGGCTTTTTCCCTTTTCCTTAAGGGATAAAAGCTAAAATGTGGTTGAATTTATTAGCACCTGGATCTATTAGATCTTGGGGTGATTTAGCTTAGATATTCCTAGCTAAATATTTTCACCTTAAAAAATTACTAAAACTAGAAATGATATTACCACATTTTGTCCGTATGAAAATGAATCAATATACAAAGCTTGAGAACAATTTAAGGAGCTTCTTAAGAAGTTTCCATATCATGCTCTACTAGATTGATTAATCTTTCAAACATTTTATAATGGGTTAGTCAGATCCCTTATATTTATCATTAACACTGTAGTTGGTGGTTCACTCATGTCAAAGCCATTTTATGAAGCTTACTCCTTAATTGAAGAGATGGCTACAAATAATTGTCAGTGATCTTCTGAAAGAGTATATCCTAGAAAGTAGTCATTGTTCATGATACATATGTGATGTTAATTCAGGCTTCTTAGAATGCAGTAATATCTAGTAAGTTAGTTAAATTTAGAATGAACTAACCTCAAATTGTTTCAGTAATAGAGAAAAACTCACTAAGACAGATGAAAAATTCTAACAGTTCATCATTTGAGACTTTAAATGTAATTAATAACAGAGCCAACAACCCTTATTCCAACTTTTATAACCCAGGTTGGAAGAACCAACCTAACTTTAATTGGAATAATAATTCTAGAGGTAGAAACCAACAATAAGGAATTAATCAAGTAAATCCTTCAAGAAAATGGAATAACCAGATAAGTACCAATTATAGACCCTCATATCTACCAAGTTTTAATAATAATCAACAATTTAAAGAGAAGAAGTTGTCCATATAAGAAGTTGTGTTACAAATGAGAAATCAATTACAAAGTCAAGATGCGGTGATAAGAAGTATAGAGAATCAACTGGACAAATTGCTAGCTTACTTAGCAAGAGACCCCAAGGGAGAAGATTAAAGAGCATGTTAAAGTTATCAAACTTAGAAGTAGAAGAGAGACAAAGGATGAAGTTCAAAATGAGACTGAGGTTGAGAGAGAGATTGAGGAAACTCAAAGATCTGAAGAAAATGTTTCTAAGGGCCTAGGAAAACCAATCTCAACTAGGATTAACTTAAAAAAACCACCACCTCTATTTTCTCAAAAAGTTATAAAATAGAAGCTGGATCAACAATTTTTAAAATGTCTAGAAATATTTAAGAAGTTACCATAAATATTCCCTTCGCCGAAGCTTTGGAGAAAATGTCCAGCTATGNGGCTATGTAAAGTTTATGAAGGATAACCTTAATAAGAAGAAAAAGTTTGGAGAGTATGAGACTATTGCACTTAATAAAGAGTACAACACTATAATTCATAAAAAGCTTCCTAAAAAACTTAAAGATCTTGGGAGCTTTAATATTCCCACTATGATAGGAGAAAGATTTTTTGGAAAAAACTTTATGTGATTTAGGAGCAAGTATTAACCTTATGTCATTATCAACTTTTAGAAGGTTAGGCTTATTAGAGATTTCTCCAACTACTAAACACTTTAGTTAGGTGATCGATCGATCACTTATCCAAAGGGTTTGTAGAAGATGTATTAATTAAAGTGGATAAATTTATCTTTCCTATCAATTTTTTTGTATTAGATATGGAGGAGGATAAGGAAATTCCAATTATTTTAGAGAGTCCTTTTCTTGCTACTGGACAAGCTATGATATATGTGCAAAAATGATAGTTAACCATGAGTGTCAATGATTAGGAAGTTACATTTAATGTCCTAATATCAATAAAATATCTTGCTAAAAGAAAGTAAGATGAATGTTTTCAGATGGATTTAATTAATTATTTAAGTAGTAACCATTTCAGAGAGAGCTATGAAGTTAAATAAGAAAAATAAGTCAGATAATGAGAATGATACAGATTTCCAAGGTGAATTGAATACAATGTTTACTGAGGACTCAAATTTGATCAGGAGAGGTTTGAGACTTTAGATGCAATAAAAAAATAGTAAACCTTTCATTCATTCTATTGAAGAACCTCCTAAACTTGAGATGAAGGTACTTCCTACACATTTAAAGTATGCTTATTTAGGGAATTCATCTACGTTACTAGTCATCATTTCTTTAGATTTGACTCAATCACAAGAAGAAAAATTAATGGAAATTCTAAGAAATTATAAGAAGGCTTTCAGATGGACCTTAGAAGATATTAAAGTAATCAGTCATAAACTAAGGGCATATCCTCAAAGGAGGTTGAATTCAATTATGAGAGAAGTTTTTAAGAAGAAGATATTAAAGTGGTTAGATGTCGGTATTATCTACTCTATTTTGATAGTGCTTAGGTTAGTCATATAAATTGTGTTCCTGAGAAAGGTGGAGTGACATTAGCTGTGAATGAACATAATGAATTAATTCATACCAGATAAGTCATTGGGTGGTGAGTTTGTATTAATTATAGAAAATTGAATTTAACCACTAAGAAATATCACTTTCCTTTACCCTTTTTGGACCAGATGTTGGATAGATTTGTTGGCCACCAATATTTCTATTTTTAAGTGGATATTCAGGATATAACCACAATCCTATAGCTCTTGAGGATCAAAAAAAGATTACATTCATGAGTTCTTTTGGGATTTTTGTTTTTAAAAGAATGTCCCTTTTACTTTTTAGAGGTACATGATGTCTATTTTCTGCCACTTAAAAGAGAAAAGGATAGAAGGTTTATGAAAAATTTCTCAGTGTTTGGAACCTCGTTTGAGTCATATTTGAATCATTTAGCATGGGTATTGAAACGCTATGTAGAGCCAAACTTATTCTCAATTGGGAAAAATGCCAATTCATGGTCATACGAGGCATTGTACCTGATTATATAATATTCGAAAATGGCATGGATGTAGACCCAACAATGATTTAAGTAATTGCTAAACTACCTTATCCTACCATGATGAGGGGAGTTAGATGTTTTTAGGACATGCTGATTTTTACAGGCAATATTTTAAAATTTTCTAAAAAATGGCCAAGCCACCATGTCATCTTTTAGAAAAAGATGATGCATTTAATTTTAATCAAGATTTCTTAAATGTATTTAATATATTAAAAGAAAAATTAATCATCACTTTTATTATAGTATCACTTGATTGTGGGAGGCCATTTGAGTTGATGTGCGATGCGAGGGATTATGCTATTGAGGTAGTGTTAGGATAAAGATAAGAAAATATTCTTAAAGTTAGGTACTATGCCAGTAAAACCCTCAATGAAGCTCAAGTTAATTAAAATACAACTGAGAAGGAATTATTGGTAATAATATATGCTTTCGATAAATTAAGTTCATTTCACATAGGAACTAAATGTATTTGTTCATACCAATCATTCTGTTATTAGATATCTTATTTAAAAGAGTGATGCTAAACCAAAATTAATTAGATGATTCCTTCTAATGCAGGAATTTGATTTTGAAATAGTAGATAGGACACGATAAGATAATTGATTAGCTGACCATTTATCTAAACTGGTATAGGAAAACTTGAGTAATTATTAAAAAAAATTAATGAAATTTTTTTTTATGAGTAATTGTATGATATTATTTATTGGTGTGTTCCGTTGTATGATGATATAGTGAATTTTATCGTTAGTGACATTATACCATATGGATTAACATATCATCAATGAAAAAGTTTATTCATGATTCAAAATCTTACTTTTGGGATGACCCATACATATATAAAAAGTGTAAGGATCAAGTTATCAGAAGAAGTGTAACTTTAGAAGAAACCCAAGAAATTTTTCAAAAATGTCATGATTCTAAGTTTGGGGGATATTTTGGATTTAATAGAACTGCATTTAAGATTTTACAATTTGGATTTTATTGGCCTTCTCTGTTTAGGGATGTAAAAATTCATGTAAAAACTTATGATAGGTTATATTTTATGGGACTATTTGTACATTTTTTTAGAAACCTGTATATTTTAGTATCTGTGGACTATGCCTCAAAATGGATTGAGGCAGTAGCTCTTTCAAAATGTGAGACTTTGCTTAGTTCTTGAAGAGGAATCTTTTCTGAAGATTTGACATGCCTAGAGTAATCATTAGTGATAGAGGAAGTTATTTTTAAAAATATAAAAATTGAGACTTTAGTAACTAAATGAGAATTTAAGTATAAGATAACCACAACTTATCATCCTCAGGCTGGTGGGTTAGCAAAAGCATCCAATAGAAAAATCAGGAGAATTTTGGAAAAAAGGTATTAATCCTAGCTGAATGGATTAATCATTGAGACTTGACAAAGCATTTTGGGTTTATATAACTGCTTATAAATCACTAATTGGAATGTCTCCCTATAGAATAATTTTTGGCAAAGCATGCCACTTACCAATAGAACTTAAGCATAAAACATATTGGGTGTTTAAATAATTTAATTATAATTTGAAAGAAGTTGGTGAGAAGAGATTGTTGCAGTTAAATTAACTCAAAGAAATTAGGATTGAATCTTATGAAAATGCAAAAAATTATAAAGAAAAGATGAAAATTTGGCATGATAGGAAGATTATTCAGAAAGATTTTGGACCTAGACTAGAAGTTTTACTATATAAAACAAGATTGAAACTATCTTATGGAAAATTTAAGTCTAGGTGGTTGGGTCCATTTACTGTAATTAAAGTTTATCATTTTGGTGCAATCAATATCAAAGATCTTAAAAGTGGAAGGACATTTAAAGTTAACGGACAAAGAATTAAACTTTATATAGGTGGAAATAGGCTTATGATTAATGCTTTTTTAATGCTGGGTCAACTTAAGTAAGAGTTTGGTTTCTTCGAGCTCATGACGTTAAACTAAATGTTTCTTGGGAGGCAATCCATGATTTGCATTTATGTGTATGTTTGTATTTTAGTGTGATCTAGTTAGTATTATTGTGATGTGGTTCGAGTGAAGTTGTGTGTTGATTTAATTATATTTTTATTGGTTTGTTTAATTGTAGTAAGTTATGAGTGTGATGATTCCTTAACTTCTCATGGTGGCTAAGCTTATATGTTTTCTCTGATAATGGTTGGATTAACTAGTTCACTACAACCCAGTTCTCAACTGAACTCGGGGATTTGTTGGAGGCATGTTGGTTTTGAACATCGAGCGAGCCTTAACATGCCTTAAAATTACCTTTTTTATATATAAATTTCATGCTTATTTGTGATGATATTTCTCTTTAATAAAAGATATTTTGCATGTTTTTAGTTTCGGGAGCAGGAAATGGAGTTTATTAGAAAAAAAGTGAAAATTGATGAAAAATGGAGTTATGAAGTAGTGGTGCCTAAGCGCCAGAGTCCAGACGTGACTATCACTTAGGCGTCACAGTCGGGCGTATGGTTACCCATTTTATTCAATGAATCTGTCTAAATTTTGAAGAGTTTCTGAAGTAACCCTTGATGATTTTCAGAGCTTTACATATAAAGATGAAGTTCAAATGAATAAAAGAGTGCTAGGGGGTGTTAGTGTGTGTATGTGTATGCAAGAGTGATTAGGGTAGACCCTCATCAGAGTGGGCAGCTACCATAAGAGTATTGTGAGGCTTGTAAGAGTATATTGGAGTCAAGAAAGTTAGGGAACTTCAAAGGATTGCTTGGGGAAGAGTTTGAGATAAGTATATGTGATTTTGTTTAAGTTTTATTTTGTGAACTTAAGTTTTTATTGTGTTGTTTTGTTATCCCCATAAATTCTGAGTAATTTCCTTTTTTCTCCTTGTAATAATAAGTAATCAGGTGGAGGATTTGATTTGTTTAGAACTTATTTTATTCTCAAAATTGTGATGTTATTTTCACTTGTTCTTTATTTACTTTACAAACTGACCACTTTTAGTGTTAAAATCCGTGATGAAACTAATGACCCGGGAGGGCTATGATTTCAATCAACTAGTGAGTACCACACTAACCTTATGAGGAGGGCGATCAAAATCTAAGGAGAGTGCAAATAGATAGGAAGATAAGTTTTGATGGGCGCATAATTGGTGTTTTTAGGGTGATAGGCTTGATCCTTTACCAATTTGATCCAGAATTGGAACCTGAAGTCCCTAGTAAGTCTTATAAAGAGGGCACAATGGTTAATCTAGAAGTGAGAGGCTAGAATCTACTCAACTCTACTATACAATAAGGAACTTATTTTAGATTAGCTAATATTCTTTATTCATACGAGAANATATTATACTTTAAAGAATGATACTTTCATGTTTTTGTTGTAGGTATATCAATTTTAGACATTTGGAGCAAAAGTGGCAAAAAAAGAGAAAATTTGGAGACAAAATAGAGAACTTTGTGAATCTGGCGCCTGAAGCGCCATTAAATAGAGAAGTGGCGCCTAAAGCATCAGAATTGACACCTGAAGCAACATAACCCAGATAAGTAACTTAACACCTGAAGTGCCAGAATTGGCGTCTGAAGCGCTATAGACAATATTTGATGGATTAAGGCAGTTCAAGAGAAATTTTGAGCAGATTTTGAAGGCTTCAAATGTTTCAAATGCCCCATGGAGTGATTCAATGTATCTATACACTTTGGAAGTCTCTCTAATAAAGGGATTTGTCTCTTGAATGGATGGACATGTCTTTTGAGATTCAAAAGATATGAATTTTGGAGAAAATTTGGGAGGGAATTTTAAATTCTTTTTGAGAGCAGACAAGCACCAATTAAAAGGAGATGAGTCTAGGGATGAAGTGTGGCCTGGTGGCAAGATAGAGAGAGAGAGGCAAGAGGTAAGTGAGAGAGTGAAGGACATGGAGATTTTCTTCTAAGGTTGTAAGAGGAGAGAGAAAGTGAGAGATTTCTTCTTCATTACATTTCTAAGGGAGAATTGAGAGTGCTTGTAAAGAGGGAAAGTGCTTAGAGAGAATTTCTAGGGATTTGCTTGGAAAGGAGTGTGATTTAAGTTGTGTCCTTTATTTCTTTATTTTTTAAACTTGTTTTTATATATGAAATTTGTGTTTTTTGTTCCTTCTCATGAATTCCCAGTAGTCTTCTTTATCCTTCTCCCTAATTTGAGATATGATTTTGTGAAGAATTAATTTGTTTTATATGGTTTTAAATCTCAACAATTTGTGATGATTTAAACTCTATTCTTCATTTAATTTAAGAAACATAAATTTGTTGAGAAACTTAAGATAAAAAAGAGCTATGATTTCTATAACATGGTGAGAGTCACATTCAATTCTATGGGTGAGAATGTAATATATGGGTTTAAGTGCAAATAAAAAGGGAAATATACTTTGTTGAACGTAGAATTGGAAATTTTATGGTGACAAATTAAAATCCCCAAATTAGTCCAGTTCATTGGAAACTAATGCGAGATTGTTAGCCCTCACGCGAGGGAGAAGTGGAAGCTTTAGAGTGAGAGCTGATATCCTCCCAACCTAATCACAAAATTAGGGACCAAACTCTGGATTAGTCAATATTTTGTATATACTTGAAAGAGGGTAAGGAATATTATTGCTTATATTTGACATAATACAATTATATATATATATATATATATATATATATATATATATATATATATATATATATANAGTGGATGTAAATTAGGGGGGATTAAAAATACAAAATTTAAATGTCCAAAATGAAGTTGGGCCATGCAAATTAAGTTCTATACACCTAAGGCAAAATGGTGCTTGTGTTAAAAAAACACACACAAAGCACCAATTCTTAGGAGTCAAAAAGTAGCAACATGGTTCTAAACCGCGACACCAATGTGGTGAGGCTTCTACTCAACAAAATGACTGGTTCGACGCATTTTATTTGACATGTGACCCCCTACTTCTTCCCTTGATCTTTCTCTAAGCTTCAAAGAGGGCTCCTAGTGTTTCTCCATCTTAATGTGCATCTTAGGGCTTGAGAAGGTAAAATTTCAACTTCTTATGGTAAATCTTTATCGTAAACCTTTCGATTTTTCCTTTTTCATGTGATTTTCTTCTACATTGGTGGAGGTGTCAGGTAAATTTTGGGAAGGCAGTGAGAAGAAGAAAAAAATGCTTGGGGAGTGTTGATTTACGCTCTAAGCTTGGATTTGGAGTCAATTACATCCAAAATTAGGCCTCATTTCATCTTTCATTCGTTTTTTCTGTAGTTGCAATGACACCTATGACTTAAGGAGGTAAGGGTAGAGGTACATTTGATCGGAATAAATTTGTTAGTTACAAAGCTCAAGTAAACTATAATGAATTTCTGGTATCGAAGAAACTGATTGCAGAGTGGGGTATTATTAACCCTAGTGGAGATGTTGAAAATCTTATTGTTTCTCGACACTAGTAAATTTTTTTGCTACACTACTGTCATCCCAGTCATTTCTATTGTAAGAGAATTCTATGCAAATCTCTTTAAGGCTTCTGATGATTCTATTTTCGTTAGGGAGAAGAGAGTGAATTTTACCCCCTCACATATCAATACATTCTATTTTTAAGAAGACATACCTGATTGCTTTTACTCTTCATTTAATTCTGCTAACTTGCAAATTGATGAAATTATTATGTTCTTGATTGATGGAAAAAAAGCTTGGAAGATCAGAAATTCCATCTTCTTTCTTCAATTAATCTAAGTGAAGTTACTATAGTGATCAGCTAAGTGAAGTTACTATTATTACTATATTTAGACCATGAAAACTATTGATATTGGCTCTTTGATCAATAAATCTATCCATAGTGTTGTTACGGAAAGTTCTACTTTAGGTTTAAGATCCATCTCTTAATTTCTCTCTTTGTCAGCAGTCTGGTGTTGGATTTGAGAGTTGCGAGGATTTGCTACATCCACTAAAACCTATTAGCAATGTTAATGTTGATTTGTATGTGAAACATGCTTTTTTTTTGTCATGAGGCTAGTTTTTACGAAGATCCTTTTACTTCTAGACCATCCATTTCTCGTGCTTCAGCTCGACCTTCTGATAACATGGATTCTTTGTTCGATCGCTTGATGACTATGGAAGAAAATTTGCCATTATGCAGAACCAAGTGTATGAAAATGCATATTTTCAGAAAAAATGACGTAGTGTTTTTGAAGCTTGGATGCATGCTTCTCTGCTTTAATTGTTTAGACAGAAAATGTGATTGGAGGAGATAAGAAAATAGAGTTTCCTGCCTATTCACCCTATCATATGTTTAAACATCGCAGGTCCATATACAAGGATATTGATGATGGTGATGGTGATGATGGAGAGGACTAGTAGTACTTTTTATTTTAATTGTACTTGACTTTTTTATTTATGTTTTCCCAGTCACTGTTGATTATTGTATTTTACTTTCATGTTTGTTTTAGGTACTACATTATCTCTTTTAGTGCTTCTGCTTGGATAAATTGATTAACTTTTGTTTTAATTTAGTAATTCCATATAAAAAAATGTTGGGCTGTGATTTATTTACTATACATGTTTGACTTTTCTACTTATACTTGTACTTTTGCGATAAAAGTAAGTAGTTTTCCTTTTCCCCTATTTGCATTCTTGCAGGTAATGTTATACATGTTTAAAAACAAATTTGGGGGGGGGGGAGAAAAACTTTTAAAAGCTAAACTATATTTGTCCTTAGTAGTCTGCATATTAAGCTGATATCACTTTATAAGGATTAGTGGTATGAGGTGTGATACGCCAAAATAAGGTGTTATTTTAAGTATACATTTTATGCTTATTTTTTGTATTATTATACTTTAAAGAATGATACTTTCATTTTTTTGTTGTAGGTATATCAATTTTTGACATTTGGAGCAAAAGTGACAAAAAAGAGGAAATTTGGAGACAAAATAGAGAACTTTGTGAATCTGGCGCCTGAAGTGCCATTATACAGAGAAGTGGCGCCTAAAGCATCAGAATTGACACCTGAAGCAACATAACCCAGATAAGTAACTTAGCACCTGAAGTGCCAGAATTGGCGTCTGAAGCGCTAGAGACGGTATTTGATGGATTAAGGTGGTTCAAGAGAAAATTTGAGTGGATTTTGAAGGCTTCAAATGTTTCAAATGCCCCATAGAGTGATTCAATGTATCTAGACACTTTGGAATGCTCTCTAATAAAGGGATATCTCTCTTGAATGGATGAACATGTCTTTTGAGATTCAAAAGGTGCGACTTTTGGAGAAAATTTGGGAGGGAATTTTAAATTCTTTTTTAGAGCAGACAAGCACCAATTAAAAGGAGATGAGTCTAGGGCTGAAGTGTGGCTTGGTGGCAAGAGAGAGAGAGAGAGGCAAGAGGTAAGTGAGAGAGTGAGGGACATGGAGATTTTCTTCTAAGGTTGTAAGAGGAGAGAGAAAGTGAGAGATTTCTTCTTCATTACATTTCTAAGAGAGAATTGAGAGTGCTTGTAAAGAGGGAATGTGCCTAAAGAGAATTTCTAGGGATTTACTTGAAAAGGAGTGTGAGTTAAGTTGTGTCCTTTATTTCTATATTATATTTGCGTTATTATTATGAGTTTGACAACTTAATGATTTTATAAGATAAAATTATTTTTAGTAAAGTTATTTTTATTGAGATTGAATTGCATATTTATTATTAGTGTTGTTGTGTGTTTTGAAATATTGAAAAATATTTATAAAGCAACACACAACAAACCCCGCATAAAGTTTTTGATGTCGTTGCCTGAGAGTAACAAAAAATTACTTTATAATTTAAAACATTTTATTTGAACTAAAAAACTTATTGTAGTTTAATTTGAATATTTTCATATTTTAGTGTGATCCCTTATTTTAATTGTTTATTGTGTTTGTTTATGCGTAGTTTAAGATTTGAAAATTTAGTACCTAGCGATTCGGAGTTAGAAAGAACAAATAGAAAATTTTGAAAATAACAAAAAAACTAAATTTAGCAAAATGACTTGCAATTTAAATAATTTTGGAAATGAAAATAAACATCATCATAGACCTTTACAAGATTATGCTAATCCTACAACAGATGAAATTCATTTGAGTATACAAAACCCTGCTGCAGCTACCAATTCATTTGAGCTTAAACTTGTTATTCTCCAAATTGTACAAAATAATCAGTTTAGGGGAACACCAACTGAACATCCAAACTTACACCTTACTAGTTTTCCAGAATTATGTACTGCATTTAAATATGATAGAGTGTCACATGATGTCGTTAGACTTAGAATTTTTTCTTTTTCATTAAGGGATAAAGCTAAGATGGTGTTAAACTCGTTAGCACCTAAATCTATCAGAACTTGGGGAGACTTATCACAAAAAAAATTTATCTAAATATTTCCCACCATAAAAAACTGCTAAGCTTAAAAATGATATTACTTCTTTTTGTCATTTTGAAGGGGAATCAACTTATGAAGCTTAGTAAAGATATAAAGATCTCCTTAGGAAGTGTCCACAACATGCGTTTCCAGCTTGGTTAATAATTCAAACTTTTTATAGTGGATTGGTTGGATTACTTAGATCGACAATTGACGATGCTGTTGGTGGATCATTAATGTCAAAACCATTTGATGAAGGATATTTGTTAATTGAAGAGATGACTACTAATAATTTTCAATGGCCCTCTGTAAAGGTAAATTTAAAAGAGTAGCTAGTATTCATGATTCTGATGCAATATCTATATTGGCTATCTAAATAACTACTATATCAAAGTAGATAGATCAATATGAAATGAATTATTCTGAGACACCAACTGTGTTTGAGGATAACTCATTGGGACAAATAATAGAATCATAATCTTCTTATGAGACTTTAAATATAATAAATAATCGTTCTAACAATCCTTATTCCAATGATTATAATCTTGGTTCGAAAAATCATCCAAATTTCAGTTGGAGTAACAATAACTCTAATACTACTTATTCGCAATGGGGGAACAATGTTGCTAACCCATTGGGAAACTCCAACAATCAAGGAAATCCAACTTATATACCTTTTTACCCTTCAGGTTTTAATAATAATTTACAGAGTAAGGAGAAAATTATTAATGGAAAAATTAATATTGCAAACGAGAAGTCAATTACAAAGTCAAAGAGCTGCAATTAGAAACATGGAAAATTAGTTGGAATGTATTGCTACTGCACTTAACAATAGACCTCTAAGAATGTTGCCTAGTAATGTTAAAGTAAATCCTAAAAATCAGAATAAAGAGCAAATTAAGGCTATTCAATTGAGAAGTAGAATAGAGTTGGAAACAAAAGTTAAAAAATAAGTGAAAGTTGAAGTTGAAAAAGATGAGGTGGAAAACAAAGAATCTGATGAAGATTTTCATTTTGAGTCAGAATTTCCAATCAAAAATTTAAAAATTACTGTAGAAAGACCACCACCACCATTTCCTCAAAGAATGAAGCAGAAAAAAAAACCAATTTTCAAAATTTTTGGAAATATTGAGGAAATTAGCTATAAACATTCCATTTGTTGAAGCCCTGGAACAAATGTCAAACAATGTGAAGTTTATGAAGGATATACTTAATAAGAAAAGGAAGTTTATAGATAATGAAAATGTTGCACTTAGTGAAGCGTGTACCTCTATAATTTAGAAAAAGCTTCCTGAAAAACTTAAAGATTCTGGTTGCTTTACTATTTCTTGTATTATTGACAAAAGATTTTTGGAAAAGCATTATGTGATTTAGGAGCCAGTATCAATATTATGCCTCTATTAATTTTCAAAAGGTTGGGTTTAGGAGACATTTCACCTACAACTGTAACTCCTCAGTTAGATGATCATTTGATTACCTACCCTAAAGGAGTTATAGAAGATGTTTTGGTAAAGGTTGATAAATTTATCTTTCCTGTGGGTTTTATTGTATTAGATATGGAGAAAGATAAAAAAATCTCTATCATTTTGAGAAGATCATTTCTTACCGCTATAAGAGCATTAATAGATGTGCAAAAAGGAGAACAAACAATGAGAGTTAGAGATCAAGAGGTTAAATTTAAAATTGTAAAATCAATGAGATACTCTACAAAAGAGTGAGATATTTAATGCTTCAGAATGGATATAAACGACTATTTAAGCCATGAATATTTCACGAAGACATTTGAAAAGAAATATGAAAAAGAATATTTGGAATATGAGGATGAGGATAAAGCTTAGGAGGAATATATGAAAGAGAGTAATGAAGAATTGTATTATGTTCAGGAAATTTGAAATGTTAGATCCTATAGATAATAATAAAAATTTGATTTCATCGATTGAGAAACCTCCTTAACTAGAAATGAAAACACTTTCTACACATTTAAAGTATGTATTTTTAGGAGATTTATCAGCATTTCCTATTATTTTATCCTCAAAATTAACTGATATGCAACAACAAAAGTTGTTGGAAACTTTAAGAAGATATAAGAAAGCCTTTGGATGGACATTAGTTGATATTAAATGAATCAGTCCTTCAATTTATATGCATAGAATTTTTTTGAAAGATCATTATGAACCAAGAGCTAATCCTTAAAGGAGATTCAACCCTATGATGAAAGAAGTTGTCAAGAAAGAGATTTTAAAATGGTTAGATGCTAGAATAATATATCCTATTTCGGATAGTGCTTGGGTGAGACCAATTCACTATGCTCCAAAGGAAGGAGGTGTGACTATTGTGACAAATGAAAATAATGAATTAATACCAACAAGACAAGTCACTGGATGACGAATCTGCATTGATTATAGAAAATTAAATTCGACCACCAGGAAGAATCACTTTTTGTTACCCTTTTTAAACCAGATGTTAGATAGACTCATTGGCACAAATATTTTTTCTTTCTAGATAGATATATAAGTTATCATCAAACACCTATTGCTCCAGAGGATCAAGAGAAAACAACATTTAGTATTCCTTATAAAACTTTTGCTTTTCGATAAATGGCCTTTGGATTATGTAATGCACCTACAACATTTCAAAGATGTATGATGTCAATTTTCAGTGATTTAATTGAAAAAGGGATTGAAGTCTTTATGAACAATTTTTCTGTGTTTGGAACTTCATTTAAAACATGTCTAAATAATTTAGATAAAGTTCTAAAATGATTTGAAAAGACAAATCAATAATAAACTGGGAAAATGTCAATTCATGGTTGAAGGAGGAATTGTACTTGGGCATAAAATTTCAGAAAATGACATGGAAGTAGATCTTACAAAAATTTAGGTTATATCTAACATACCACCACCTACTACTGTAAAAGGAGTTAGGTGTTATTTAGGATATGCTAGATATTACAGGCGATGTATTAAAGATTTTTCAGAAAATACGAATCCTTTATGCCAAATTCTAAAAAAGACACAAAATTTGATTTCGACCAAGAGTGCCTTATAGCCTTTGAAATATTGAAGGAAAAATTGATCACTGCTTTTATAATTGTTTCACCTAATTGAGAGAAAACTTTTGAACTAATGTGTGATGCAAATGATTGGGCAATTGGAGCTATTTTAAGGCAACTATATGACAAGAATTTAAAGTCATATACTATGCTACTAAGACTCTTAATGATGCTCAAATTAATTACACCACTACTGAAAGAGAGTTATTAGCCATTATTTATGCTTTTGATAAGTTTAGGCTATTTCTAATTGGAGCTAAATGTGTTGTGCATACTGAACACTCAGTTATTAAATATTTGATACAAAAAAAAGGATGTGAAACCAAGATTAATTAGATGGGTACTTCTGATGCAAGAATTTAATTTTGTGGTAGTCGATAGGAAAAGAATTGATAATCAAATTGTTGATCATCTATCTAGATTGGATCAGGAAGAAACACTTGATTTGGAAAATAAATTAATGAAACTTTTCTTGATGAATAACTTTATGTTGTTAAGGGATAGGAAACACTGTGGTATACTGATATTGTGAAATATATTGTTAGTAGTATTTTACCATATGAACAGACAAAACAACAAGAAAAAAGTTCATTCACGATGCAAAATTTTACTTTTGGGATGACCCATATTTGTACAAATAATGCAAAGATTTAGTTATAAGAAGATGTGTGTCCTATAAAGAAATTCAAGAAATTATCCAAAAATGTCATGATTATGAATTTGGAGGTCATTTTGGGAAAAATAGACCTGTTCATAAAATTATACAATCTGAATTTTATTAGCCTACTCTATTTAGAGATGTTAATATATATATATATATATATATNAAAGGAGATGGATGCTTTCTTAAATTTCAACTCTTCATCATAGAAACTTTGTTTAATTTTATAAGTTTACTATTAAATTTTAACAAATAATCTAGTTAACTTAGTTCTTTTAACTACATTTTATTTAGCATACACTCAATTACTTTAGATTTGAATTTCATACTTAAGTTTTGTTGTTTGAATTTTGTGTTTTACATTATAACTAGAAGAATTTCCAACTCCCTGTGGGATCGATACTTAGGAGTCCATTAGAACCCTTTATTACTAAAGCGATATGTATATTTGCGTTTTTATTATGAGTTTGACAACTTAATGATTTTATAAGATAAAATTATTTTTAATAAAGTTATTTTTATTGAGATTGAATTGCATATTTATTATTAGTGCAGTTGTGTGTTTTGAAATATTGAAAAATATTTATAAAGAAACACACAACAAACCCCGCATCAAGTTTTTGATGTCGTTGTCGGGGAGTAACGAAAAATTACTTTATAATTTAAAACATTTTATTTGAATTGAAAAACTTACTGTAGTTTAATTTGAATATTTTCATATTTTAGTGTGATCCCTTATTTTAATTGTTTATTGTGTTTGTTTATGCGTAGTTTAAGATTTGAAAATTCAGTACCTCACAATTCAGAGTTAGAAAGAACAAATAGAAAAATTCAAAAACAACAAAAATTTTTTTTTAGCAAAATGGCTTGCAATTTAAATAATTTTGGAAATGAAAATAAACATCATCATAGACCTTTACAAGATTATGCTAATCCTACAACAAATGAAATTCATTTGAGTATACAAAACCCTGTTGCAACTACCAATTCATTTGAGCTTAAACCTGCTATTATCCAAATGGTACAAAATAATCAGTTTAGGGGAACACCAACTGAATATCATAACTTACACCTTACTAGTTTTCCAGAACTGTGTACTACATTTAAATATGATGGAGTGTCACATGATGTCGTTAGACTTAAACTTTTTTCCTTTTTCATTAAGGGATAAAGCTAAGATGGGGTTAAACTCGTTAGCACCTAAATCTATCAGAACTTGGGGAGACTTATCACAAAAAAAAATTATCTAAATATTTCCAACCATAAAAAACTGCTAAGCTTAAAAATGATATTACATCTTTTTTGTCATTTTGAAGGGGAATCAATTTATGAAGCTTAGGAAAGATATAAAGATCTCCTTAGGAAGTGTCCACAACATGTGTTTCCAGCTTGGTTAATAATTCAAAATTTTTATAGTGGATTGGTTGGATTACTTAGATCGATAATTGACGATGCTGTTGGTGGATCATTAATGTCAAAACCATTTGATGAAGAATATTTGTTAATTGAAGAGATGACTACTAATAATTTTCAATGGCCCTTTGTAAAGGTAAATTTAAAAGAGTAACTAGTATTCATGATTCTAATGCAATATCTATATTGGCTACCTAAATAGCTACTATATCAAAGTAGATTGATCAATATGAAATGAATTATTCTCAGACACCAATTGTGCTTGAGGATAACTCATTGGGACAAATGATAGAATCTCAATCTTCTTATGAGACTTTAAGTATAATAAATAATTGTTCTAACAATTTTTATTTCAATTATTATAATCTTGGTTCAAAAAATCATCCAAATTTCAGTTGGAGTAACAATAACTCTAATACTACTTATTCACAATGGGAGAACAATGTTGCTAACCCATTGGGAAACTCCAACAATCAAAGAAATCCAACTTATAAACATTTTTACCCTTCAGGTTTTAATAGTAATTTGCAGAGTAAGGAGAAAATTATTAATGAAAAAAATAATATTGCAAATGAGAAATTAATTACAAAGTCAAAGAGCTGCAATTAGAAACATGGAAAATCAGTTGGAATGTATTGCAACTGCACTTAGCAATGGACCTCTAAGAACGTTGCCTAGTAATGTTAAAGTAAATCCTAAAGATCAGAATAAAGAGCAAATTAAAGCTATTCAATTGAGAAGTAGAAAAGAGTTGGAAGCAAAAGTTTAAAAAGAAGTGAAAGTTGAAGTTGAAAAAGATGAGGTGGAAAACGAAGAATCTGATGAAGATTTTCATTTTGAGTCAGAATTTCCAATCAAACATTTGAAAATTACTGTAGAAAGACCACCACCACCATTTCCTCAAAGAATGAAGCAAAAAAAAAACCAATTTTCAAAATTTTTGGAAATATTAAGGAAATTAGCTATAAACATTCCATTTGTTTAAGCCCTGGAACAAATGTCAAACTATGTGAAGTTTATGAAGGATAGACTTAATAAGAAAAGGAAGTTTATAGATAATGAAAATGTTGCACTTAGTGAAGCGTGTAACTCTATAATTTAGAAAAAGCTTCCTGAAAAACTTAAAGATTCTGGTCGCTTTACTATTTCTTGCACTATTAACAAAATATTTTTGGAAAAGCATTATGTGATTTAGGAGTCAGTATTAATATTATGCCTCTATTAATTTTAAAAAGGTTAGGTTTAAGATACATTTCACCTATAACTGTAACTCCTCAGTTAGATGATCATTTGATTACCTACCCTAAACGAGTTATAGAAGATGTTTTGGTAAAGGTTGATAAATTTATCTTTCCTGTTAATTTTATTGTATTAGATATGGAGAAAGATAAAAAAATCTCTATCATTTTGAGAAGATCATTTATTACCACTAGAAGAGCATTAATAGATGTGCAGAAAGGAGAACTAACAATGAGAGTTAGAGATCAAGAGGTTACATTTAAAATTGTAAAATCAATGAGATACTCTACAAAAGAGCGAGATGTTTAATGCTTCAGAATAAATATAAACGACTATTTAAGCCATGAATATTTCATGAAGACATTTGAAAAGAAATCTGAAAAAGAATATTTAGAATATGAGGATGAGGATAAAGCTCAAGAGGAATATTTGAAAGTGAGTAATGAAGAATTGTATTATGTTCAGGAAATTTGAAATGTTAGATCCTATAGATAATAATAAAAATTTGATTTCATTGATTGAGAAACCTCCTGAACTAGAAATGAAAGCACTTTCTACACATTTAAAGTATGCATTTTTAGGAGATTTATCAAAATTACCTATTATTTTATCTTCAAAATTAACTGATATGAAAGAACAAAAGTTGTTGGAAACTTTAAGAAGATATAAGAAAGCCTTTGGATGAACATTAGCTGATATTAAAGGAATCAGTCCTTCAATTTGTATACATAGAATTTTTTTGAAAGATCATTATGAAACAAGAGCTAATTCTCATAGGAGATTCAACCCTATGATGAAAGAAGTTGTCAAAAAAGAGATTTTAAAATGGTTAGATGCTGAAATAATATATCCTATTTTGGACAGTGCTTGGGTAAGACCAATTCACTGTACTCCAAAGGAAGGAGATGTGACTATTGTGACAAAGGAAAATAATGAATTAATACCAACAAGATAAGTCACTGGATGACAAATCTGCATTGATTATAGAAAATTAAATTTAACCACTAGGAAGGATCACTTTTTGTTACTCTTTTTGAACTAGATGTTAGATAGACTGACTGACACAAATATTTTTTCTTTCTAGATAGATATACCAGTTTTCATCAAACACCTATTGCTCCAGAGGATTAAGAGAAAACAACATTTAGTAGTCCTTATAAAACTTTTGCTTTTCGACAAATGGCCTTTGGATTATGTAATGCACCTACAACATTTCAAAGATGTATGATGTCAATTTTCAGTAATTTAATTCAAAAAGGGATTGAAGTCTTTATGAACAATTTTTCTGTGTTTGGAACTTCATTTGGAACATGTCTAAATAATTTAGGTAAAATTTTAAAATTATTTGAAAAGATGAATCAATAATAAACTGGGAAAAATGTCAATTCATGGTTGAAGGAGGAATTGTACTTCTGCATAAAATTTCAGAAAATGACATGGAAGTAGATCTTACAAAGATTTAGGTTATATCTAACATACCACCACCTACTACTGTAAAAGGAGTTAGGAGTTTTTTAGGATATGCTAGATATTACAGGCGATGTATTAAAGATTTTTCAAAAAATACGAATCCTTTATGCCAAATTCTAGAAAAAGACACAAAATTTGATTTCGACTAAGAGTGCCTTAAAGCCTTTGAAATATTGAAGGAAAAATTGATCACTGCTTTTATAATTATTTAACCTAATTGAGAGAAACCTTTTGAACTAATGTGTGATGCAAATGATTGGGCAATTGAAGATGTTTTAAGGCAAATATATGACAAGAATTTTAAAGTCATATACTATGTTACTAAGACTCTTAATGATGCTCAAATTAATTACACAACTACTGAAAGAAAGTTATTAGCCATTATTTATGTTTTTGATAAGTTTTAGCTATTTCTAATTGGATCTAAATTTGTTATGCATACTGAACACTCGGTTATTAAATATTTGATGCAAAAAAAAAAGATGTGAAACCAAGATTAATTAGATGGGTACTTCTGATGCAAGAATTTGATTTTGTGGTAGTTGATAGGAAAAGAATTGATAATCAAATTGTTGATCATCTATCTAGGTTGGAACATGAAGAAACACTTGATTTGGAAAAAAAATTAATGAAACTTTTCTTGATGAATAACTTTATGTTGTTAAAGGATGGGAAACACCGTGGTATACTGATATTGTGAAATATATTGTTACTAGTATTTTACCATATGAACAGACGAAACAACAAGAGAAAAAATTCATTCACGATGCAAAATTTTACTTTTGGGATGACACATATTTGTATAAATAATGCAAAGATTTAGTTATAAGAAGATGTGTGCCTTATAAAGAAATTATCCAAAAATGTCATGATTATGAATTTGGAGGTCATTTTGGGAAAAATAGAACTGTTCATAAAATTTTACAATCTAGATTTTATTGGTCTACTCTATTTAGAGATGTTAATATATATATATATATATATATATGTGTGTGTGTG
>JXCR01140318.1:88426-160471 GCA_002079205.1 Phalaenopsis hybrid cultivar
GTATTTTTTGGTACAAAAATAATTATAATAAATTAAATAAGCTTAGAAAAATCATGAAAAATAGTTTTTTGAGTTCCTTGTGATCAGGGTCATTNACATATACATGATCATTTTTTTTTCTTTTCAAATCAAATTCACTTGTAGCACAATTGAGAATAAATAAAATTCAAGTTTTGAAAATATTNGGATGTACATGATCATTTTTTTCTTTTCAAATCAAATTCACTTGTAGCACAATTGAGAATAAATAAAATTCAAGTTTTGAAAATATTTTTCATCCCATACCCAAACTTAAATTTTTAACAGATTAAACAGTGCAGCATCAGAAATATATATATATAAGCAGGAATGAAAATTGAAAAAACAAGCTTACAGGAATTTTTATACATTAATTATACAAGTATAAAACAAAAACAAGAGAAAAATTAATTTTGATCAAATTTTCTACTATTTTAATTTCAATTCAACATGTAGAGATTCAATAGAGTTTTATGTGTGGGTACAAACATAAAAACAAACAAACACACTAACTTTGATTTCAAAATCTCAATATAAAAACAAACTCACAAACATGATAAAAGAAAAAACGGGGTAACAGTTTCTGAAATTTAAATTTAAGATCTAAGTTAGCAAGATTTTCAACTTTTCAAAAGACATAGAATTTAGTTAAGTTCTAAACTAATTAAATCACAATACTAAACTCACAACATCAGTTACTACCATAAAATTATAAAAAAAAAAACTAGCACAAACATCATAATACAATAAAACATAAAAATCTAAAACACAACACAGTCCAAATCAACCCACATATGCAAATGTAGCAAGTCCAAAACACTAATTCTATCACATAATACAAACAAAAATAAAATCTCTCACTCCTACTTCCCATCCTCTGAATCACCGCTATTCCACATTTCTGCAGGCTTATAATTAGGATATCGAGGATATGGAGGAAATTGCACTCCTGTGTCACCCCTAATTAGGTTCTCTAGAGACGAGTGGAATTTATCATAATCACTCTTTTTCCCATTATACCTATCAGTATGCTCTGCAAAACACTCTAAATTCTAAATTTTATCAGCATTATAGTTAATATGACTCATCATCCTCTGCAATAATTGATCTTGGGTCTCAGTATACTCACCTTTAGATGTAAAGTCAAGTGAGGTAGATGGTCTAGATGTAGAAGCACCAGAGGTAGAAGTAGCAGATGTCTCTATTCCGTAACACCTAGAAAATCCTCCTCTCTAGCAAAAAATAGGATGCTCAGAATAAGTCTTCACATTTACTTTTGTGATGGGCTTTAAAGGCAACAATACTTCCTCTTAGCTATCATCTTTCACTCCAGCCTGCTCACATAAAGAAAAGATCAAGGAAGCGAATCCCAGACTTGTAGTAGTAACAGTAGTGGAAGAACTGATGATTATCTGATAAATCAAAGCTCCAATGTTGATGAGCTTTCCTTCCTAGATAAAATAATTTAACATCCCTCTCTCTCTAGTAACTTCATTGAGATGATTTGTTGGAAGCAGACAAGCAGAAATAAAGTAGTGTCAGGCCTTTGCAGGTTCACTTAGCTTTGAAGTTGGAAAATTGACTCTCCTCACATCAATGATCTTCCAGAGCCCTCTTCCATTAGTCAAATACAAAATAATCTCATCTAGCTCCGCCTTAGTTGAACTATAATTTTCATAAAAAACATAAAGTATCAGGTGGTAGATGATAGAACAAGTTGACTACCTCCAGTGACAAAGGTATCAACTTTCCTCGAACATTGACTCTATCGTCTTCAGCCTCAGGGAGGGTTGCATAGAACTCCCTAACAAAAAAAATAACTGCAACAACAGAGAAACAACATAATCGTTCCCACTGTCAGCGAACGATCAGATCTTCCACGACTTCACTTGGATTCTTAAAAAAACGCTCCTGAATCAGTTTTTGTAACTGTAACACATCATTGTACCGATCTTGAGCCTTCAAACTTACAAACTTGCTCGAATCGAAAGAGCTCGTTCGTTTACTCCTCTTCATTCTTGGTGTCATTCTACAAATTTTATAAATTCCAAAAATAACTTCAAAAATAAAATTTAAACTACTAAAGTAAACTTCCAAAAGTATAAACTACACTTCCCATACAATTTCCATAGATTTTTCCTCATCTTTCACCATGAATAGTGAATTTTTGAATTTCTCCAAATGTGCTCAAAATACATGGTGAAAATCTAAAATTTTTGCGTAGAAGTAAAGCTCTTACCTCAAGAAACTTGGATCTAGCAAAATTTTATTGATTCAACCAAGAAATCTCCACTTAAAAATGTGCCCTAGCCTTCCGAAATCGCGACTTTGAGAGGAAGAAGGTGACAGGGGGTTAAAAATGGCATTTTTTTATTGAATTTTTCTGTTTTAACCATTTGTTATCCAACACTTAAGTTTGGATAACTGATGCTTAGGCACCTTCCTCTCGGGTTAGCTCGCGCTTAAGCACGAGAAGTGGCGCTTAAGCGCTAGTACACGATTTTCAAGATTTTTAATTTTAAGTAAAATGCACTATTTTCCTAAGTATATCACCTCTAAATAGTCTCATAACACTTAAATAACTATTTTCAACTTCCTAGAACTCCCCTATCTCTCAAAATTCTTCAATATAACTATTTCAATTCGAGGCTAAAAATAAGAAAAACTTTCACACAAACAAACTTATATTAATTCACAAACAAGTACAAATACATTTAAGACTCAATTCTTGCTCCAAATATTCTTGGATGAGAAAATTTTCTAAACACTAAACAATCATTTCACAGTTAAACACATAAGTAACACAAACACTAAAAACAAGACTTAAACACTAACACACTTACGAACAATAACTTCTAACACACAAACTCTACCACTAAACTTAATTTCAATCTTCATTTGATGGAATGAATTCATGTGTTTCATTAGTCTCTCCAGGAATATAGGGTTGATAAAATGGACGGTGGTGACGAGCTCTGATACTATCTCTTCAATCCACTTCTGCTTAATAAACATTGCCTTATTAGCTTTCTCTATACTAGTGTGGCTAAATTGCATCTTCAATTGCCATCCAATATGCTTGAGATGTGCATGAAACTCAAGTACCTTTATCTCTAGTAAAGCCAAAGTATTCTCAATTTTGTTGATATTCTCTGATATCCCTTCAATACTAACGGCTACGAAACTGTTATACATCTCTTGTGCACTTTGACTAGTGAACCTCTTCCTCATGCTTTCTTCCTTCTTTTTCAAGTCCATCTCCCATGAAGACATCTTCTCTATATCTCTCTCTCTCTCTCTTAGACTTTAGGGTTAAAAATGATCTGGGGTGAAATTATTTCATAAAACCCTTTTATTTATAGGCATAAATCCTCCTAATAACTTCTAGGCACGTCTAAGAACTACCTCGGCACATTTTTGCAAACTAATTGGTGATTAAACCTTCTAGAATATCAATTTCACACATGTGTTTAAACCGCCGCGCTTAAGCGCCGAATATTGGTGCTTAAGCATCAGTGCATATTTTTACGCCAGTCAACTTAACGTCCAAATTCTCATTATAACATGTTTAGGTCACTAAATAAAGTCTTAAAATCCTTACTAACACACAATAGTCTCAAAAATACTACCCCAATTTTCTTAATCACACATAAAACAACAATCAAAATAAAAACACACTGATAACTATAGGTTGCCTCTCACAAAGCTCTTGGTTTTACGTGGTCAGCCCAACGTAACCAGTGCTTTTTCTAGTTGACCCAACATCATTTTATCATTAAATTTATGCTGACCCCTTATAAAATAAGGTTTTAGTCTATGACCATTCACTTTAAATATTTTCTCAGACTTAGGATCTTTAATATTCACAGCTCCATAAGGATAAACATTTATCACAACAAATGGGCCCATCCACCTGGACTTAAGTTTGCTTGGAAATAATCTCAACATTGCATTATGTAGCAAAACGTGTTGCCCTAACTGAAAATTTTTAGTAACAATCCTTTGATCATGCCACTTCTTCATCTTTTCTTTATAAATTTTAGCACTTTCATAAGATTCATTCCTTATTTCTTCAAGCTCATTTAATTGTAATATTTTTTTTCTCACTAGCATCTTTCAAATTATAATTGAACTCTTTAATTGCCCAATATGCTTTATGCTCATATTAAACTTGTTATTTCCCAAATATTAGCTTATATGGGGACATTCCTATAGGATATTTGTATGCAGTCCTATAAGCCCACAAAGCAAAGTCAAGTTTGACTGACCAATCCATTTTTATTGGATTCACAGATTTTTCCATAATTCTTTTAAGCCCACAAAGCATGGTCAAGTTTGACTGACCAATCCATTTTTGTTGGATTCACAGATTTTTCCATAATTCTTTTAATTTCCGATTTGATAATTCAGCCAAACCACATGTCTGAGGATGATAAGCAGTAGCAATCCTATGATTTATATGATATTTCTTTAATAATTTCTTGACAGCGACTTTATATATGGTTAAAAATAAGAGAATTTGACACTGCTGTTAGAAGATTTAAATCTCGGTAATGGCGCCAAAAACTTGACAAAAGTTATGAATTTGATAAAGATGTGTATAAAATATTTAATAATTGCAAATTCACACTTATCAACGCAAGTATACGTATTGCTCAAGTAATACAGGGCTCTAATGGAGTCCTAGATATCGATCCCACAGGGTGTAATATTAGAGGCTACGAACTTAAGATTTAGAAAATTAATACTTAATCACAACAGAATAGTTTAAATTGCATATTTTTCACTAATAGGCAATTAAAATAAAAATGTAATTTTAATAAACTCTCAATTAACTAATTCTACTAATAAATTTTCAAATGTGAAGTTCAATATATAAGAAAGCATCTTTCTCCTTGTCCAAAAATTTAAGTGAATGAATAAATTGAATCGGTTGAAATTATATTGTGTCAAACAGAAGCATACATATTCTTTACCCTTTGGACAAGGCATAAAGAGCATTGACTAATCCTATGCTTGGTTACTGAATCTGTGGCTAGGCTGAGAGGATACCGGCTCTCACTTTGGAGCTCCCACGTTCCCCACGTGTGAGGGCTAACATCTACACTTCAACACCCAAACGATAGGACTGAATTGAGGATTTTAGTCTGTCACTCTAAAATCTCTAATTCTACGGCCAATAATTTTTATTTCCCTATTTATTTGCACCTAACTTTTAAGGACTTTAACCTCCCTAAATCCTAGATGTAATCCTCACTTTAGTTGTAAAACTCAACATATTTTAACAAATCAATTGGCCAGATTGAAAGTAAATTAATATTAAAGGGAAAAGATCATCACAACTTCTTTAACATTGTCACTGCACAACCAATTCAAATCACCATTTCACAAAATCTCATGATAAGGAGAAAGACAGAGAAAACTACTCAAAACTCATGAAGATACGACAAAACTTGGATTTCATATATAAAAGCAAAGTCATACAAACTACATTAAGTAAATACAACTTATCCTGAATTCCTCCCCATGTAACTTCTCAAAGTTCCTATGAATTTCTTCCTTTCTTTATAGCACACAAAATTCTCCTTCGAAGCTGCAAGGAGGAAGAAATCTCTCACTTTCTTTCCACTCTTACAATCTCCTGAAGAATTCCTCACAATACCTAACCCTAAATTACACTTCTCTGGACTCCCTGGACTCTCCAGACTCTCTGGACTCCCCAGACTCTCTGGACTCCCCCATTTTTAGCCTCCAAAATGTTTCTCTTAAAGTTGTAGAAGAGTTTTCAAGAGTTGCCTAAACGTCCCTTCAAAAATCTTTCACATTCAATGCATCTATTAAGAGAACTGTTGTTCTCACCTTTGGCAAACTCGATGGAGTCATTGGCGGCCTTCTAGAATATTTAATTCTGGACTCTCGGGAAAAACCAGCCGTCGGCAGAGTCGATGGCGCCCTCGCCACTGTCAATGGTGTCGTCGGTGCCGTCGGTGCCGTCGATGGCGTCGTCGGCGCCCAAGATCAAATCTTCATGTTTTGTCCCTTTTTGCTCCAAATTCTCTCTTCTTTACATCTTTTTACTCCAATGACCATAATTCAACATACCTGCAATAAAACATCAAAAATACCTTTCTTTAAAGTACAATATCATCNGATCAATTGGCCAGATTGAAAATTAATTAAGATTGAAGTGAAAAGATCATAACAACTTCTTTAACATTCTCATGGCACAACCAATTCAAATCACCATTTCATAAAATTCAAAGCAAAGGAGAAAGACAAAGAAAACTACTCAGAACTCATGGAGAAGATACGACAAAACTTGAAATTTATATATAAAAGCACTTCAATAAGTAAATACCACTTATCTCTAATTCCTCCACAAGCAAACTCCTCGAAGTTTCTCTTTTCAATAAGTAAATACCACTTATCTCTAGTTCCTTCGCAAGGAAACTCCTCAATGTTCCTCTGAATCTCTTCCTTTCTTTATAGCACACAGAATTCTCCTTTAAAGCGATAAGGAGGAAGAAATCTCTCACTTTAGTTCCACTCTTACAATCTCTTGAAGAATTACTCACAATACTAACCCTAAATTACACTCTCTTCACTCTAATGGACACACATGGACACCCGCCTTGGCCTCCAAATTATTTCTTTTAAAGTTGTAGAAGAGTTTTCAAGAGTTACCCAAGTGTCCCTTAAAAAATCTTCCACATTCAATGCATCTGTTGAGAGAACCGACGTGCTCTCCTTCGGCGGCCTCGATGGTGCCATCGGCGACCGTCTAGAATATTTAATTTAGAACTTTGGGAAAAACCCACCGTCGGTGGCGTCAAGCTTGTTGTCGGCGCCCATCAAATCTTCATATTTTGGTACTTTTCCTTTATCTTCCAAATTTGCTCCTTTTTGCATATTTTTGCTCCAATGACCATACTTCAACATACCTGCAAAAAAAACATCAAAAATACCTTTCTTTAAAGTGCAATATCATCAAAATTAGTGTAAAATAGGTAAGAAAATCTTAACATATTTTCCTTTGGTCAAAATCCCCCAAAGTTAACTATTACTTGTTCTCAAGTAATTTTAGTACTACATAAAAGTTATGATCTACTGTGGTAAAGTTTTAATTTAGAAATGCTATAAGTTTGATTTAAGTAAATACCATAGTGAGATTTTTGGAAGAATTTCAAGTAATTAAATTAACTCTGTAAGTACAAGACTATCTAGTCATCAAGTTTAAGAGTTCTAGTTTTCTATTCATTTCAAGAATGACTATATGTTGTAATATCAAGTCACTTAAAATATTCAAATGATAGGAACTTCATGAGAACATTACTAGTAAAAATTGTTATTCTATAAATATAAGTTCAGGAATGTATTTACGTTTTCCCTTTAGGTAGGTACAAGTGAAGCCAATTTTTATTAGGCATCTCCTCAAGCTTCTCCTCACTTATTTTTTTCATTGGGATTGTTTTTAATCTTATATTTTTTTTTTCTTATCAGGGATTGTTGTCAATCCCTTTTTTTTCTTTTTCAAGTAAAGATTACTATATTTGGAGAGCCTTTAAAAATTTGAACTTCACTTTTCTTGAGACTCAGCCGAAGCTACCACAACCATCTTATTGAGGCCTCCCCTCTCATACAAAGGTATTGATCTCTAACCCTAACCCTAGCTTATTTTAATTCTCCATGAGTAATGGCTTGATTTCATACTTGTTTAACCGTATAGATGTGTTCATCTTGAGTAGACGAAGGTTTATAAACATACCACATGTAATTTAGTTGAGTCTGAGCAAAGATCTTAAGATTTTAGTGTGGATGTTTTACGGGTTAGGTCTCTTGGGGACGTTGAACTGATGTCATTCGATCATGTGTGTATCCAATGGATGGCAGAGATCAAGACGGACAAACTCTTGGTGCGTGAATTGCAGACCGCGTGGCATTCCTGGGTGTAAAGTGCAACAAATGGGAGCTTGTCGTGTCGTCTTTTAGAGCTGTCTATGATCCAATCAGCGTCGTGTGGATAAGTAGATAAATAGGGGTTTTAAGAATTAAATTAAATGCTAGATCTTTAAAAATTCATATCTTCACCTAGAAAAATAAAAAAAATAAAAAAAATACCTACTTGCTCAGTGAACAGAGGAAAATAATGTGGACTAAATATAAAAATTATTTGCTTAGTATATTATTTTTAATTAATTAAATACCCACTGTGGTATCTCAATTCTTCATGACTAAATATGGTCACCATGGCTTGAAATTTCTAAGCTTTATTCCTCATCATAATGGGGATGTTCTCTGATTTTTCTAAGGTCAGAAGGCGTCACTATGCTTCTATCCCTAATTTTAAAGCCGTTGTAGCCATTTTGGCTTATTTTAATTATATAAATCAAAATATCATTTGGAAAATCATGAGGATAAATTTAATAGGTTTCTTATGGTTAGAGAAATCTAGGAAAAATATTATGATGTTTTGAATGATTTTGTACATTTCTATATTTAATCAAATGTATACACCTTGTGTTAATATATGTAAATTAAATGCTTATTAGAAACTGACAAAATTAATTCCACATTTTACATAAAAATCATATTTACCTACTGTAAAAATTTAAAAGTTATTTGGCTTAGTTTAGGCACTAAAATTGATTTTTAAAGAAACTTTGTATTTTTGTACAAAAATAATTTTAATAAATTAAATAAGCTTAGAAAAATCATGAAAAATAGTTTTTTGAGTTCCTTGTGATCAGGGGCATTTAATAAAAATAAAATCTTGTTTTTGTGAAATATGTCGTTTTTAAAGTGTATTTTGAATTAAAAATAATCAATATAATCAAAATTTTAAAAAATACAAAAAATGTTTCAAAATGTGTACAAGCTTTCCCTAATCACTTAGAATTCATTAAGATATTTTTCCTAATTTTTCTAAGTTAAAAAATAAATTTTAAAAGCTGAAAAGTGAATTTTCCTTATTTTCTCATTAAAACAATTTAATAAATAAATTAAAAATCTTAAAAATGCAAAATTTGATTCTCCGAGTTTTCTGAACTCTGAGAAGTCTAATAAAAACATAATAATATATTTGGTTATTAAAACATTATTTTCTCTTTAATTAAATCATTAAAATTGATCCAAAATTAAAAAATAATAATGAAAATTTAACTAAAAAATCATGAAATNTCTTGTTTTTGTGAAATATGTCGTTTTTAAAGTGTATTTTGAATTAAAAATAATTAAAATAATAAAAATTTTAAAAAATACAAAAGATGTTTCAAAATGTGTACAAGTTTTCCCTAATCGCTTAGAATTCATTAGGATATTTTTCCTAATTTTTCTAAGTTAAAAAACAAATTTTAAAAGCTGAAAAGTGAATTTTCCTTATTTTCTCATTAAAACAATTATAATAAATAAATTAAAAATCTTAAAAATGCAAAATTTGATTCTCCGAGTTTTTTGAACTCCGAGAAGTCTAATAAAAACATAATAATATATTTGGTTATTAAATCATTATTTTCTATTTAATTAAATCATTAAAATTGATCCAAAATTAAAAAATAATAATGAAAATTTAACTAAAAAATCATGAAATTTTGCCTAAGTGTTTCTCTGATCTTAGGAAACCTCTAGTAGTTTTCTCATAAATAAAAAAATTATTTTAGATAGTTAAATAAATCAATTTTTAACATCGTATTTCCTGAATTTAAATAATTATTAAAATAAATTAAAAAAAATTAATATAGATTAAAATCACATTATTCTCCTCTCATGTTTCAATTAACTCATGGATATTTCACTTTGAATGCTAAAGTCATTTGAGTTTTGTTTAATGAGATTTGAGGTAGAGTACCCCAAAGGAAAAATAGTCATTTTAGCTTTTNTAAAAAATTATTTTAGATAGTTAAATAAATAAATTTTTAACATCGTATTTTCTGAATTTAAAAAATTATTAAAATAAATTAAAAAAAATTAATATAGATTAAAATCACATTATTCTCCTCTGATGTTTCAATTAACTCATGGATATTTCACTTTGAATGCTCAAGTCATTTGAGTTTTGTTTAATGAGATTTGAGGTAGAGTACCCCAAAGGAAAAATAGTCATTTTAGCTTTTGGTTCTTAATCAAAATTTAGGATTAACCAAGGGAAAATGGAAAATTTTTATCTCAATGAACATGTTTGGATGATTGAAATATAATGCGATTAAAAAGTAGAAACTCACTCACCACCTTTGCACAATATCAGCAAAATCACAATTCTCCAAATTTTCATGACGTGGAAGTCAATTAAGATCAAATGACTCTTAAGTGATGGGCTTAAGCTAGAAAGATGATAGTTTACTTTTCTTATGCCCAAATTTTAGGATGATGTGTTCATTTAATAAGAATACATATCACTTAAATCAAAATTTTGATAATTACCAATCCACCTATCATGATTGTTAAGGGCTTAGTAGTGACATAGGCTCAATATTTACACTCAATTGATTAGGTTTAGAAGATAACATGATTGGAAATTAACATCTTTAAATGCTACAAGCCTGACCTTAATTGTGGGCACCACAATATTAAATGACTTAAACTTGCCTTAGTGGCACCCACTCACATAACTTTTAAATGAAACATCAATTGATTATTTGACTATCCTATCCTCGTGATGCTTAAATTGTCAAGTTTCACTGAGCAACGGGGTAGTCACAGTTTGAATTCAGATGAGTAATAGAACAATATGATAAGTTCAAATTGAACACATCATATTTCAAGAGATCTTCAAAGTGGCCCAAAGTCATGCCTTAAGCATTTTGAAATCTATGGGACATTCGGAAGGGCAAATTGAACTTGTCATATTTTTGTTCTAAAACCATCCACTAGGATCTTCTGAGATTCAATAAAGTNCATCAACAAAATCATAATTCTCCAAATTTTCATGACATGGAAGTCAATTAAGATCAAATGACTCTTAAGTGATGGGCTTAAGCTAGAAAGATGATAGTTTACTTTTCTTATGCCCAAATTTTAGGATGATGTGTTCATTTAATAAGAATACATATCACTTAAATCAAAATTTTGATAATTACCAATCCACCTATCATGATTGTTAAGGGCTTAGTAGTGACATAGGCTCAATATCTACACTCAATTGATTAGTTTTAGAAGATAACATGATTGGAAATTAACATCTTTAAAAGCTACAAGCCTGACCTTAATTATGGGCACCACAATATTAAATGACTTAAACTTGCCTTAGGGGCACCCACTCACATAACTTTTAAATGAAACATCAATTGATTATTTGGCTATCCTATCCTTGTGATGCTTAAATTGTCAAGTTTCACTTAGCAACGGGGTAGTCACACTTTGAATTCAAATGATTAATAGAACAATATGATAAGTTCAAATTGAACACATCATATTTCAAGAGATCTTCAAAGTGGCCCAAAACCATGCCTCAAGCATTTTGAAATCTATGGGACATTCTGAAGGGCAAATTGGACTTGTCATATTTTTGTTCTAAAACCATCCACTAGGATCTTCTGAGATTCAATAAAGTCACAACTTGGGGTTTGGTAGCTAAACCTTCATCTACTCCTGCAATCTAAATTTCCTGCAAAATAATATACAAGCCTTGCAAGTACTAACCTTTAAGGTGGAGGGACGAGAAGAATCGATAGGTATGCTTTTAAATTATTGAAATTATCTTTTCATACTTCTTGTCTCAAACTTGCATGTTAAATAACGATGTCACCCTGCATGAAAACCAAAACTGCTAGGCTAGTGTAAAACCAAAACCAAAACTAAAAATCAATCAAGNATGGAGGGACGAGAAGAATCAATAGGTATGCTTTTAAATTATTGCAATTATCTTTTCATACTTCTTGTCTCAAACTTGCATGTTAAACAACAATGTCACCCTGCATGAAAACCAAAACTGCTAGGCTAGTGTAAAACCAAAACCAAAACTAAAAATCAATCAAGATAAAATTTACTGCCAGAACATTCAAAATATTAGACAACTCAAAATTTAATCACAAACATCACAAAATAAAAATTGTAACTAAATTAAAACGTCTCTATTGGAAGATCGGGAAACCCTCAAAAGAGGTAACCTACAGTTTCTAATGAGATTACCCACGGTCTAAATGAAAGTATGGAACTCATTAAGTTCAGTAAATTCGTTTGGACTAAGTGAATCTGAAAGAAAATAGTGGTGTCGGAACGAGGAAACCGTAAAATCCTAACCGGTGTTGCTCTAATCAGCTTTAATATTTCCCATAATATTTAAAAAACCATGACCATTAGGTACATCTGATTTAACATCATAACTTGAAACATTAGAAAACTTAAACTCATTATGACAAGGAGTTTAGAGCTAGNCAAGTGAATCTGAAAGAAAATAGTGGTGTCGAAACGAGGAAACCGTAAAATCCTAACCGTTGTTGCTCTAATCAACTTTAAAATTTCCCATAATATTTAAAAAACCATGACCATTAGGGACATCTGATTTAACATCATAACTTGAAACATTAGAAAACTTAAACTCATTATGACAAGGAGTTTAGAGCTAGCATTGTGGGTAGCACAACCATCTTCAACAATAGAACATGTCTACATCAGCTAAGTCATTCTCTCTAGAATTAAACAAACTAAGACAGAATTTTGAGGTTCTCTGCCCAGTGTAACATAAGTCTTCATTCTTATCTTTATACCTTTATTAGCTTTGTTATGCAATTTAAGCCCTAACTCGTTTTAGGATTCCGAGGTTGTCGTTCATTACGACCTAAACCCTCATATCTTCCAAGCTATTTGTGTGATTGTTTCACGCGAGTGTAAGCCCTAATTAATAAAATTAACAGGATAAAACATTTAAATATTTCACTAAAAAACTGAAGCCAAACCATAAGGTAGCTTTGAAAATCACTGAGGTTCTCCTTTGAGGCTTGCTCTTATAGGAAGTTTCTCCGAACCCAGCTTAATATAAACCCTATTTAACTTTTTGCATTAAATAGGGGAACTTTTCAGCTTATAAAAAAATGATTTTTGCAGACCAAATGGATGTCTTATATTTCTTAGTTTATTTGATCAAGCCTCACCCTCAAGTCTTGTGTTTATCTTTCGGGATAGATACATGGCNGGAAACATAAAATAAAATAAACAATAAAATGAAAGTACATACAGACAAACATCTATCTCTATTACAAAAGCACAAAACAAAAGTATATTAATCACTATCATATATCAAAATCCCATACTATATCCTCGTCTCCTTGGTTAGCAGGTGGATTGAGCTGATACTGAGTATAACACGGGCGTTCAAGAAAAGTAACATCAAGCTCACCTCTATAGTGTCGGGCCTGAGCTTCATAGTAAGATATCTCAAAGTCAGAATGTCTCTGTAGGTACTCACTATCATAATCATGTCTACGTTCTAATCCCTCAATTCTTTCATTTATTTCTGTAGGTACTCACTATCATAATCATGTCTACATTCTAATCCCCCAATTCTTTCATTTATTTGCTCTATACTTTTCCACTATAAGGTTAACTCATTCATTAAATCGTGAAGGGTAGGGGAACTAGAGAAAGGAATATCATAACTAGTAGAGGGGATATCTCTACTAGTACAAGGTTCTTTACTCCTACTCCCAAATCTCCATGCTTCATGGGATTCATACGTATTTAAATTAGCTTTACTAATGGATTTCATGGGGTAAACCTATTATTCATCATCTCGAGCTTCAACTCCAGAAAGTTGGCAAAGAGTATAAATGAGGCCAGGATGTCCCAACCCTCCACTTGATTCACTCCTTCCTGTGGTCAAAATACTCTTATAAATAATTCTCCCCACATTTATAGTCTGATTATTCAGAATACAAAAATTCAAAATAACTCTATCTCTTATTACCTTACTATGGTGATAGGTTGGAAACAAAGTAGATGAAATAAAATAGTGTCACGCTTTAGATGTGGCATTTAACATGAAAGCAGAAAAATTTACCCGTTCTCGCTGTTTTATCTTCCATGTCTCTTTCCCATCAATGAGAAAGTTAATGACATCATTCAGCGGGCCTTCCATTGTACTGAAGGTTTCATAATTGCAGATGTAGGAGTCTGGACTTCATAAAATGAGTTAATGCGGGCGGCACTAAACTCAACAGAAAACTCTCTTACTCGAACGGTTTCTTCCTCAGAATAGAACGCATTAGCATAAAATTCTTTCAAAACATTCACAACAGCCTTATTGGTGGTATAACAGAAATTTTCTCACCTCCGTTCAGTAATGACTCGTTCAACTTCTCCTCCCAAACTCTCAAAAACACAATCTTGAGTACATTTCTTCCCTTGAAATACTGAAGTAAATCTAGACTGAGCCTTTGCATTGATGAAGCGGGACTCTTCAAACTCAAGTCGCCTCTTTTTATCTGGAGCCATTTCAATCTAATCAAAATTATGAAAAAATTCCAAAATATACTTCAAATATGCAACTAATGGCTTCTAAGAGTTCAAAACTAAGTTCCATGAATTTCTTCCAAATATTTCTCCACATTCTCAATTTTTTTAGATTTCCTCAATGTGGAAGAAATTCAAGGTGAAAATCAAATTTTTTTAGCTTGGAGTGAAGCTCTTAACAAGAGATGATGAAATTCGATGTCTTAAAGCCTTGAAATTACCCCAAAACCAATATCTTCAAGCCCTAGATCGAAATTTTCATTTTTTAGAGGAAGGGGATGATGAATAGTGGCGGTTGACTGGTCAAAATTGCGGTTAAAAGTGTTTTTTCAGTATCTCGTCGTCGGCGGGGTCTTCAGAGCCGTCGGCGAGCTCTATTGAATTAAATAGCCTAAGTCTTGGGAAAAATATGCCGTCGGCGGCGTCGATGGCGCCGTTGGTGTGATTTTCAAAATTGGTTCAATTTCCAAATTTTTGCGATTTTGATCAATTTCAAGCCTCGTCGACATCCGTTTAATCATTCGTGACATAAATTTTAAGTGATTAAATGATGTACTAAAATAAACATTCATAACACAAAACATCACAATTATATATAAAATTTAAGGGTTACAATACACGTTACACGACACACATAAGTTTGGTATTTTCTCAACCTTAATACATAAATTCAGCATTGTAATCCATGCCACAACACTTTAAATGCTAAAAACAAACATTATATGCTCAATCTCAACTATATTGAGATCTAAAAGCAAAATTCAAAAGCAAATTAAACACATAAGTTCAAATCAAATCACACATATAGACATATAGGTAGTAGAATAAATCTACTACTCCGATTTAGTGCTTGTTTCTCCCCTGATATCGCCCATCAATTGAACATGAACAAATAGGTTATAGAAGGGTCGGTATGGGAATTCTTCAGTAGAGTCCTCTTCTATCAATCCCATTTTTCTCATCAATCGTATCAAACTTCCTTTGATATGTCCAGAGTGATCAAAATGCTCTTTCATCCTCCAATCTAGATGAAATCAGAGATATTATTAATTGCATTCATAACATTTTGTACATCTTTCTCTAGTTTCTTGATTTTGCGAAGGATCACTAGTGTCTTGTCCGGAACTAAAGGCTGGATAGGAAGTGAATTCTGAGATGATTGATCCACAATAATAATCATATCATTCTCATCTTCATTGGTTGGGAACTTCTAGGTTGGGTCCAATGGCTTCCAAGGTAGAAGTACATTTTCCCAATTCTCATAAGATACTTGGAACTGACTGCAGAGTAAGAAGATTGTTGAAGGATGTCTAAGTCCATAAGTTGATCCATGAACGATCAAGCCCAAAACTGACTTAATAATTATCAATCCAATATCAATTGGCAATCCCATTTGAATACATTAATTCAAAATAGCACTCTCTTTAGTAACTTTACCAATCCTCATCGTTATTAATAGTTTTGTAGAAATGAAGAAGTGTCAATGTTTAGAAACGGGATTTAGAATTGTAGCAGAGAAACTAACATACCTGTTTTCTCTTATTTCTCAGTCTTCAGTCTCGTCTGTCAAATATTGGTAGATTTCATTCATCAGATTTCTTGTCGGGACGAAATTGGAATAATGACAGAAAGGAACATTCTCGATCATATATAACTCATTAATCCACGCAGGAGTAAAAGTTATCTATCTGCCTCACACATAGAAGACTCCTTGGTTAATTTCATGCAAATTAGCATATAACTCCTTCACCACAGGAATGACTACAGCGGTTGTAGTGTAACACAACACTTCCCATCTTCATCGCACAATCATCTCTTCAATTACTATCGAAGGATTTTTCAATCCTTGATTCACGAATCCTTTCTTTGATTAATATCCTCTTTGTCAGTACTTTGTTGAAGATTCGTTGCGCCTCGGAACTAATGAAGTTTCTCCGATTGAACACTCAAAATCTAAGGTTTTCAGCGAAATTGGAAGCCATAGGGGTGAATTTGGCGGAGTTTCACTTTGCTTTTGGGGTAACACAAATTTAAGAATTGAATTTAGAAGTTTTATAGGGAGTAAATCTTACCTAAAATTGCCAAAAACCGTCATTTCAAACTCCGGAAACTGTCATCCCGCTGTTTTAACTGTCGACAGCGTCAATGGCGCCGTCGGCGAGCCTTTAGAATTAATTGTCTGGGCTCTCGGGAAAAACCCGTCGTCGGCGGTGTCGAGCCTGCTGTCGGCGTCCAAGGCAAAAATTTCACTGTTTTGCTTTAGTCAGAATGCGTTCCAATTGGATCCAATTTTTATGATGATTCAAGGGTAAATATGAGTAGTAGAGTTCAATACTATCACAAACTAATGATAATTTCAAACAAAAACACTATAATCACAATAAAAATAAGGATAACTATGGGTTGCATCCCATAAAGCGCTTGGTTTAACATCGTCAGCCGACCTATTCAGATATTATTCAGGTTGACTGACAATTAAAATCTCTTTAAAATTTGGTCTTTTACCCTCAATATATGGCTTAAATCTATGTCCATTGACTTTAAATCTATCTCCAGTCTTTTGATCTTCAATTTTAACAGCTCTGTAAGTATAAACTCAAGTCTTAGTAAAGGGTCCTAACCAACGAGACTTCAATTTCTCATGGAATAACTTCAGCCTTGTATTGTAAAGCAAAACTTCTTGTCCTAGTTCAAAGTTCTTCTGGTTAATCTTTTGATCATGTCATAACTTTAGTTTCTCTTTATAAATTATATCTTTATCATAAGATTCATTTCTTAATTCTTCCAATTCATTCATTTGTAACAATCTCTTCTCACCAACATCTTTCAAATTATAATTGAATTCTTTAATTGACCAATATATTTTATGTTCCAATTCTACTGGTAAGTGATAAGTTTTTCCAAAAATCAGCCAGTAAGGAGTCATTCCAATAGGAGTTTTATAGGCAGTCCCGTAAGCCCATAATGCAGTATCTCGTCTGGTAGACCAATCTACTCTACTAAGGTTTACAGTCTTTTCCAGTATTTATTTAATCTCTTTATTAAAAACTTCAGCTAACAAACTGGTCTGAGGGTGATAGGAAGTAGAGATTCTATGAATAACATTAAACTTTTCTGTCAATCTCTGAATATATTTATTCCTAAAATGGGATCCTCCGTCAGTGACTCTCAACATTTCGTATCTCGTGAAAATGTTTTTCATTAAAAATTTTGAAACACTTTTAACGTTACAAAGAGGTAAAGCTTGTGCTTCAATCCACTTTGAAACGTATTCTACTGCAACTAATATGTATAAGTTCTCAGATAAAGAAATAAATGGTCCCATGAAATCCAATCCCCAAACATTAAAGATCTCAATTTCTAACATAAAATTCAGAGGCATTTCATTTCTTCTAGATATATTGCCTACTCATCGGCATCGATCATAAGTTTTTATGTATCTGTAAACATCCCTAAAGAGAGTAGGCCAATATAACCCAGCTTGTAAAACTTTTTAAGCAGTTTTATCAGTTCCAAAATGTCCTCTAAATTCAGAATCATGATATTTCTAAATAATTAATTCAGTTTCTTCATAAGGTACGCATCTTCTCATAATAAGATCCTTACATTGTTTATATAAATAAGGCTCATCCCAAAAATATGCTTTTGCATCATGAATGAATTTATTTTGTTGTTGTGATGTCAGCATAGGTGACAAAATATCACTTACAATATAATTACAATATCAGCATACCATGGCATTTTCCATTCATTAATATTATAGAGTTGTTCATCAGGGAAATTGTCTGTAATTTCATTGTTGGTGTCAGATAATTCATGATATTCTAATCTCGATAAATGATCAGCAATTTGATTATCAGTTCCCTTTCTATCAATAACCACAACAACTCTTGCATCAAAAGTATTCATCCAATTAACCTTGGTTTGACATCCTTCTTTTGCATCAATGGGTTTCATCTTCTAAATGCAATAGTTTAAAATGAATCTCTACAAAGTCACTTCACTCAAATGATTTTTCGGAAGTAGTTGAGCTGAAATAAAATAATGTCAAGCTATAGATGGGGAATTAAGCATAGAAGAAGAAAAAATTACCTTATGCTCACTCTTAATTTTTCATGCTCCACGCCCATTTGTAAGGAGTGCAATAATCTCATCCAGCTCTGACTCAGAAGGCTCAAACTCAAAATAAAAGCAATCCAAAGCAGGTGGCAAATCATATAAAACATTAATCCTCTAGGAAGTGAACTCAACTCCCCCACTCGAACAAGCACTTTCTTCTCCAGTGCTTCAAGCAGGTTAGCATAGAATTCCCGCACCACAGAAATAACTGCTATAGCAGTGAATTAGTAGAAACCTTCCCAGCATCGAGCAGCAATCAAATTTTCTACGGTACCGCTAGGACTAGAAAAACATTGCTCCACAATAAACTTTCTTAACAATATAAATTCATTATATCGATCTTGTGCTTTGAGATTTAGAATTTCATATTGTCAAAAATTTCTTTCCCCTTTCCTCTCTTTATTTTAGGAGCCATAAAAAATCTAGTAAAAATCAAAACTAATTTCAAATATATGTTTTAAGGGCTTAATTCTAAGCAAACAAACTCCTCTACCATGGATTTTCATTATTTTTCTCATATTTTTCCATATTTTTTGTTTTTTTTCCAAATGTAGAAAAAATTCATGGTGGAACCACAAAATTTTTAAGCCAAAGTATAGATCTCACCTAGAGAAGAAGAAATCCAAAGTTTATAAGCTCCAAAACTCCCAATTTTGCAAGCAAGGAGAAGCTCTAAGAGGTCTATCTTGTGAATGAGAGGAATAAGATTAAACTTGGGTGATAAAAATGGTGTCAAGCTAGTTTGATACACCAATTTTTGGACTGAACTAGTAATTCAGCCGGTCCGGCGGTTGGGCGCTGGCTCCAGCGCCTAGGCACCCTGTTCCGTAATAAACTATCACTTTGGCGTNCAAAAAAATCTAGTAAAAATCAAAATTAATTTCAAATATATGTTTTAAAGGCTCCTACAACTAAATTCTAAGCAAACAAACTCCTCTACCATGGATTTTCACTATTTTTCTCATATTTTTCCATATTTTTGTTTTTTTCCAAATGTAGAAAAAATTCATGGTGGAACCACAAAATTTTTAAGCCAAAGTGTAAATCTTACCTAGAGAAGAAGAAATCCAAAGTTTATAAGCTCCAAAACTCCTAATTTCGCAAGCAAGGAGAAGCCCTAGGAGGTCTATCTTGTGAATGAGAGGAATAAGATTAAACTTCGGTGATAAAAATGGTGTCAAGCTAGTTTGATACGCCAATTTTTTGGACTGAACCAGTAATTCAGCCGGTCCGGCGGTTGGGCGCTGGCTCCAGCGCTTAGGCAGCCTGTTCCGTAATAAACTATCACTTTGGCGTCGGACCCAATTTTTGCAAATTTATATATTTTTAATTTTTTTTTAGGTGTAAGCACAATAAACCTAAGATCTCCAAACCCTAATTACATTGATTTAACATCATTATATTAATTAATCATCTTCCTAATATCTTTCAACTTCCATTTGCACATGTTTAATTTCCATGTGAAACAATTCAAATGATCTAAACTTACTAACAAAATAAATAACTTCACAAATTAAGTACAATTTCATTCGCACAAACAAAGTTTCAATATAATGGACACAAAAATTCTTAAAGCAAACTTGATACAATGAACATAACATCAACATAAATCATGCAGGATGAAATACACCTATAGAGAAAAGTCGTTACAACACCTAAACATCATATTTTTCTCACTCAAACTTCCGACTATTAATAATTATGAACATTGGTGTCATCTACCTGTTCATTCCTCGGATTGTGCACGAACAGGTTGTAAAACAAAGTGTAAGGAATTTTTTCCACAGCCTCTCTCCAATCTATTTTTTATCCAGATACATACTTATTTGTTCCTCCTGAAAACATGACAAATGATTATACAGAAGTTTGAGCTGCCAATCCAAATGTTTGAATTGGTAATAGAAGTCATCCAATTTGGAATGCATATACACAATCTCCTCTTCACTCTTCATGAGTTTCTTTTGTAATTCCTTTCAGGTTATACGCAAGGAACCCATTGAAGTATGTTTGGGTGTCCTTGTGCATGAACTTCTTTCCGTCATCCCAATCATTCCTTTTTACTCTCGATTGACATGAGAAAAATAAATCTAGCACCAACTTCCATCTCTAAATGTGCTTTCCCATGCCTAGATTATGAAGTTCCAAGTCCCATAGGCAAGATTATGATGGTTTAAAGGAAAAAAGTGGTTTCAAACTACCTAGGGGCAGTTTTACCTCATTTTCTAATTGTGACACCTAGACACTAGATTCTAGCGCTTTGGCACCATACCATATGCAAAACTAGCGCTTAGGCGCCAGTGCCCAATTGTACACCTGTTCGCCTTGCATCCAATTTTCTCGTTCCAATCTTTTCTTATTCATATAATTAGTGTTTTGCACCTCCGTACATTTTTTAGGTTTCAATACTACATCATATGGTATGTATGACAATAACAATTAATCCACACAGATAACTATGAGCAGCCTCCAACAAAGCGATTGGTTTAACATCATCAGCCCGACATATCCAATGTTTTATTTTAAGCAACCCAACATCAGGACTTCTTATTCATATAATTAGTATTTTGCACCTCCTTACATTTTGTAGGTCTCAATATGACATCATATGGTATGTATGACAACAACAATTAATCCACACAGATAACTATGAGCTGCCTCCAACAAAGAAATTGGTTTAACATCGTCAGCCCGACGTATCCAATGTTTTACTATAGGTGACCCAACATCAGGACTTCATCTTATAAAGTTTTAATTCCAAAAATGTAAGATTTCAATCTGTATTCATTTACTTTAATGATTTCTGTCTTCGGTCGCCTGCAGTCTTTCCCTGACTTCCTTAAATTGAGCACTCAGCATCTCAAATTTTTCCCTTCCTTCATCCAAACACACTTGGACCAAGAGAGAGCACTAAATTGTACATGAGTAGCCTCTCTCACCATCAAATTTTTTGAAGTTCATGATGATCAAGTTGCTTTAATGTCTTAACAAACTCATCGAACCACATCACTTCGGCGAGCTGCGCAGAAATATGCTCCACCTCAGGAGACACTGGGAACTAATCTTTGTTTAAATCAATGAGAATGCAACTATGGTATGGAATCAACCACACCTGTCTGATTCCATTATGCTAAGACTCTTTATGGGGGCTTTCCCCCCTCTTTGAGTCCTTTCCTAATGATGCAGGAGTGTTTTGTTGTGTGTTGCTTTTCTAAATATTTTTGAATATTACAAAACACACACGGCAATACTAATAATAAATAAGCAATTCAATCCCAATAAAAATAACTTTAATAAAAATAATTTTATCTTTTAAAATCTTTAAACTGTCAAACCCGTAATAATAACACAAGTATATGTATCGCTCAAGTAATAAAGAGCTCTAATGAATTTCTAAGTATTGATCGCACAAAGAAGTTGGAAATTCTGATAATTATAATGTAAAACACAAAATTTGAACTACAAAACTTAAATACAAAATTCAAATCTAAAGTAATTGAGTGTATGCTAAATAAATATTATTAACTTTCACTTAAAGAACTTCATGTCTAAATTTCAAGTTACTACCGTGTATTTTTTTTGTTACAGTTGTTAACTTATGTTAGTGTGTTTATTTGCTTTTATATTATCCTCTACTACATAGAAGTCTAATGAATCTCATATATGATAAAGTTAAGTAAAAATTTGATCAAATAATTATTACTCTTATTTCTAATTTTTGTACTTGTATTATTTAGGGTATGAAAATTCTTGTAAGCATGTTATTCTTAGTTTTCATTCCTGTCTCTATATAAATATGATGCTAAAATGTCTTACTTTATTTAAAAAAATAAGTTTGATGGGATGAAAAATAATTTTCAAAACTTGAATTTTACTTATTCTCAAATGCTATACAAATAAATTCTATGTTGATTTGAAATTAATGATTATATATATGAAGTTATATTGGGGAAGTAAAATTTTGAATATAGAAATGAGTAAGAAAATTTAGTTGAAACCTACATTAATGAAGAAAAATGTAAAGTTAAAAATTTTTAGTGTAGAAAGGATAAATATTGTGTAACTATGTATAGTAGGAGAAGTTGTATTTTCGAAAAATGTAGAAGGATTAGACTTTTATTTTCAATACTTAAATTTTTTTTATTAAAAATAATTTTCAAAATTATTATTATATTTTTAAGTAAAGGATATATATCAAACCTTTATTTTAGGAAAGGAAGAGTGGGATTCAAAACCATTAAATGACTATCCAGAAATAGTAATCCTCACCAGAAAAAGAAAAAGAAAAATAAAAAGAAAAAGAAAAAAGAAAAAAGAAAATAAAAGAAAATAAAAGTTGAAATAGGGAGGAGAAGCTTTAGGATTATTGTCTAATCAAAAATTGATTCCACATATGATCTTTTTAAAGTATAAGATTTGTCTTAAGTTTAAGGATATAATATAGTAAGTATAATTATTTTTAATAAAAATTTTAAGTGAAGAAGATAGAATGCCTAAACTCTATATTTGGAGAAGTTACAAGTATTTCTGATCTAGATAAGAACTCATATTTTCAGACTTCTTTACATTAAAGATTTCTAAACTCTAAGTTAGTCTCATTTACTAATATTTTTTTCTAAATTGGACTACTATATTTCTAAATCAAAACTTTTGAAAATCCTAAAGAAACTCATTTACATAATCTATTTGTTTTGGTTTGGAAAGATTGGAGTGTCACTTGAGGAAAAATAATATTTTAAGTTTGGGAGATTTTAATGCACCTAAAATATATAACATTTATGTACACATTTTTATACATATTTTTAAGGACATTGCGCTTTAATGAAAAATATAAATATATTTGTATGTTTTTCTTTCAAGTACAGTAAAATGAATGAAAAATCATGAAAGGAGTGAAAAATGATCAAATTTGGAGAAAAAATGAAGAAGGTGTTCAAAAGAACTATGGCGCCTAAGTGCCCATGACTGACACTTAAGTGTCAGGTTAACAAAGAAAGTCATGCCTAAGCGCCACATACCTCCAGCTTAAGCACTAGAGGTAGTTACTTGATGATTCAATGAATTTAGACAAAATTTTAAAGGGGTTTTTAAGCAACTCTTGGTGAAAACAAGGGTTATAGTTAATAGACACAAAAATGCATTTAAATGGCATTTGAAAAGAGGAAACTCTTGAAAGATTCATTGAATGTGAACACATTTTGAAGATACACCAAAGCACCTTTTGGAAAATTATAAAAGATGACTTCGATTGAGTTGAAGTCGGGCCCCCAAGAGAGACACAATTAGCCGTTGACGCCCCTCTCTCATAGATTAATTAGGATAATTTAGAGAGAAGAGAGGAAGGAGTTGTAGTGTGTTAGTAGAGAATATTGTAAGAGAAAAGAAAAGAAGAGATTCAAAGAAACTTCAAGAGTTTGGTGGAGAGGAATTTGAGAAAAAATTTTATCCGTGACTACACTTGGTTTTAATTTAGTTTTCTCGTGTGTTTGCATAATTTCTACTTTTAAACTTTAGTGTGGTTGTGTTTTCTCCATGAATTCTGAGTAGTTTTCCTTTTTTTTTTCTTAAAATGATAAGTAATTAAGTATTGGATGGAAGTTGTGGGAAGTATTGGTCTTTAATGTTGGAATAAGTTGTGATGATTTTAAACCTTGTACTTCATTTACTTCTTGATTTGCCAATTAAGATGTTAATACCTATTGTGAGAACTATGCTAATCATCTTATAGTAGCTTTTTTATGAGTTTTATGATACACCCTTGCCATAATTGACCATTACTCCTCCTTAGATAAGAATAATCATTGTTGATTAATATTGTAATTTAATCATAGCATAAATTCTGAAAGATTAAAGGGAGCATCACCTCAGCACGAAATTAATTTTGATGATTGGAAATATGGGAAATTTCAAATTTCTTTTTAAATATATATTAATAAATAAGGAAATAACTGTCTAGGTGAAATTCTTTTATGAGAAATTTACAAAACAAAACAAAAAAAAAAACAAAAATTTTAAAAGACTAATTTTGGGGAGACTTACAATCCTTTAATTCGGCAACACCAGTGGCTGGACTGGGATTTGATCTTGCTTGTGTCTACTTACCATTCGCCATCCGGCGGCGCCCACCTTACAAACCCAAAATTTTTGGAGGATCTGCATCAGGTTTTCTATTTAAAAATTTCTTTTTTTTAAAACCTAATCAAAGAGATATTTGCTTGATTTTCGTGGTACTCTTCTTTCTTCCCAGCTCACCAGCAGCAAAATTAGGTTTTTCCCCTTTCTAGTTGCTCAGCTGGTGGACGTAATGCCTNCGGCAACACCACTGGACTGGACTGGGATTTGATCTTACTTATGCCTATTTACCATTCGCCATCCGGCGGCGCCCACCTTACAAACCCAAAATTTTTGGAGGAACCCAAATTTCGCATCAGGTTTTCTATTTAAAAATTCCTTTTTTTTTTTTTTGAACCTAATCAAAGGGATATTTGCTTGATTTTCGTGGTACTCTTCTTTCTTCCCAGCTCACCAGCAGCAAAATTAGGTTTTTCTCCTNCTTTGGCGTTGGACCCAATTTTTGCAAATTTATATATTTTTTTAAATTTTTTCAGGTGTAAGCACAACAAACCTAAGATCTCCAAACCCTAATTACATTGAATTAACATCATTATATTAATTAATCGTCTTCCTAATATCTTTCAACTTCCATTTGCACATGTTTAATTTCCAAAGTGAAACAATTCAAATGATCGAAACTTACTAACAAAATAAATAACTTCACAAACTAAGTATAATTTCATTCACACAAACAACATTTCAATATAATGGACACAAAAATTCTTAAAGCAAACTTGATACAATGGACATAACTTCAACATCAATCATGCAGGATGAAATACACCTATAGAGAAAAGTCGTTACAACACCTAAACATCATATTTTTCTCACTCAAACTTCCGACTATTAATAATTATGAACATTGTTGTCATCTACCTGTTCATTCCTCGGATTGTGCACGAACAGGTTGTAAAACAAAGTGTGAGGAAATTTTTCCACAGCCTCTCTCCAATCTATTTTTTATCCAGATACATCCTTACTTGTTCCTCCTGAAAACATGCCAAATGATTATACTGAAGTTTGAACTGCCAATCCAAATGTTTGAATTGGTAATAGAAGTCATCCAATTTGGAATGCATATACACAATCTCCTCTTCACTCTTCATGAGTTTCTTTTGTAATTTCTTTCAGGTTATGCGCAAGGAACTCATTGAAGTATGTTTGGGTGTCCTTGTGCATGAACTTCTTTCCATCATCCCAATCATTGCTTTTTACTCTCCATTGACATGAGAAAAATGAATCTAGCACCAACTTCCTTCTCTAAATGTGCTTTCCCATGCCTAGATTATGAAGTTCCAAGTCCCATAGGCAAGATTATGATGGTTTTAAAGGAAAAAAGTGGTTTCAAACTACCTAGGGGCAGTTTTACCTCATTTTCTAATTGTGACACCTAGGCACTAGATTCTAGCGCTTGGGCACCATACCATATGCAAAACTAGCACTTAGGCGCCAGTGCCCAATTGTACACATGTTCGCCTTGCATCCAATTTTCTCGTTCCAATCTTTTTTTATTCATATAATTAGTGTTTTTCACCTCCGTACATTTTGTAGGTCTCAATATTACATCATATGGTATGTATGACAATAACAATTAATCCACACAGATAACTATGAGCAGCCTCCAACAAAGCGATTGGTTTAACATCGTCAGCCCGACATATCCAATGTTTTAATTTAAGCAACCCAAAATTAGGACTTCTTATTCATATAATTAGTGTTTTGCACCTCCTTACATTTTGTAGGTCTCAATACAACATCATATGGTATGTATGACAACAACAATTAATCCACACAGATAACAATGAGCTGCCTCCAACAAAGGGATTAGTTTAACATCGTCAGCCCGACGTATCCAATATTTTACTATAGGTGACCCAACATTAGGACTTCATCTTATAAAGTTTTAATTCCACCAATTTTAAGATTTCAATCTGTATCCATTTACTTTAATGATTTCTGTGTTCGGTCGCCTGCAATCTTTCACTGACTTCCTTAAATTGAGCACTCAGCATCTCAAATTTTTCCCTTCCTTCATCCAAACACACTTTGACCAAGAGAGAGCACTGGATTGTACATGAGTAACCTCTCTCACCATCAAATTTTCTGAAGTTCATGATGATCAAGTTGCTTTAATGTCTTCACAAACTCATCAAACCACATCACTTCGGCGAGCTGCGCAGAAATATGCTCCACCTCAGGAGACACTGGGAACTAATCCTTGTTTAAATCAATGAGAATGCAACTATGGTATAGAATCAACCACACCTGTCTGATTCCATTAATAATCATAGTTCATTAATATTTTAATTTAATCACAGCATAAATTCTGAAAGATTAAAGGGAGCATCACCTCAGCACGAAATTAATTTTGAAGATTGGAATTATGGGAAATTTCAATTTTTTTAAATATATATATTAATAAATAAGGAAATAACTGTCTAGGTGAAATTCTTTTATGAGAAATTTACAAAAAAAAAAAAACTAAAATTTTAAAAGACTCATTTTGGGGAGACTTGCAATCCTTTAATTCGGCAACACCACTGGACTGGACTGGGATTTGATCTTATGTCTATTTACCATTCGCCATCCGGCGGCGCCCACCTTACAAACCCAAAATTTTTGGAAGAACCCAAATTCCGCATCAGGTTTTCTATTTAAAAATTCCTTTTTTTTTTGAACCTAATCAAAGGGATATGTGCTTGAGTTTCGTGGTACTCTTCTTTCTTCCCAGCTCACCAGCAGCAAAATTAGGTTTTTCCCCTTTCTAGTTGCTCAGCTGGTCGACGTAATGCCTATCAGGGCATGCTTATAGTGCCGGAGATCGATGAAGCGCGTCTTCTCGCTCCGTCTTCCATTCAGCCTTCTCCCTCTCCTCGCCNTCCTTTCTAGTTGCTCAGCTGGTCGACGTTATGCCTAGCAGGGCATGGTTATAGTGCCGGAGATCGATGAAGCGCGTCTTCTCGCTCCGTCTTCCATTCAGCCTTCTCCCTCTCCTCGCCATCCTCACCCTCCTCAGCTGCCGCGCCTCCGTCCGCCTAGGCTACGGCTCCCAGTCTCCTCCTGCCGACTCATCTTCCGTCGTACCGGTGCTCTCAAACGCGACCATCCTTCTCCGTCTTGCCTCCGAGGATCTCGTGGAGGCTGGTGTGAGGAAAGACGTTGACGAGCTTCTGGAGGGCAACTTTCCGGCCTCCACACGAGTCGGCTCCGCGGGGCTGCGCCATCTCCCGGCCGCGCTTTGGCGACGGGAGAACAGACACCTCGATGTGGGGCTTCGCGCCGGGTTGGATGGCCGATTTCAGATCCGCGTTCGTTCCCCCCGGGATTATAAGATCTTCCCAGAGCTCCGCCGATCCCTGCGTGATTGGTGGAAGAACCGCCGCTTTCAACCGGAAATCATGAATGAGCTTGTTGAACTTGTGAAACGCCCCCTCGATCGCCACCGCGGACGCGCGGACGCGGACTCTGCTACTCGATACGCCTCCTGCGCTGTCGTCGGAAACAGCGGGATCCTTCTCAACAGCGACCGAGGGGAACTCATCGACGGTCACGAGCTCGTGATAAGGCTCAATAACGCCCGCACGCATGGCTACCAGCGCAAAGTCGGCTCCAAGACTGGGCTTTCATTCGTGAACAGCAACATTCTACATCTCTGCGCACGGAGACCCGGCTGCTTCTGCCATCCCTACGGCGAGGACGTTCCCATGATCATGTACATTTGCCAGGCCGTCCACTTTCTTGACTACGCGATCTGCAACTCCACCCACAGAGCTCCTCTGTTGATCACTGATATCCGGCTTGATATGTTGTGTACCAGAATTGTCAAGTATTATTCGCTGAAAAGATTTGCGGAGGTGGCTGGAAAGCCATTGGAGGACTGGGCCAAGTTTCATGATGAGAAGATGTTCCATTACTCCTCGGGGATGCAGGCTGTGATGCTTGCTCTGGGGATTTGTGATCAAGTTAGCGTCTTTGGGTTTGGGAAATCGGCGGATGCCAAGCATCATTATCACACAAACCAGAAAGCGGAGCTCGATTTGCACGACTACGAGGCAGAATATGCTTTTTACCAAGATTTGGTTGATAGACCTCAGGTTATACCATTCCTTAAAGATTCTGGGTTTAAGGTTCCACCGCTTGTTTTCTATCATTAAATGTTTGATTCAATTTGATTGAATCTTTAGGTTTGTTTGAGCTCAAGCTTCACGTTTTAAATTTATTGTAATATTTCAGAAAGAAAGGAATGGAATAGGATAGGAAACCCCATTCGCCAACCTATGCTGTGTTGTGCCTGTTTAGATACCTGCAAATGTAAAATTAAATCTGTAAGGTTATTTTGGCTGTTTGCAATTTTTGTCAATCAAAGTGTTCTTAAAGCAATTTTAGAATCCTTTTGATTAGTTGGGAGATGGTGGATAAAATTATTCAGTTTTATTCAACTGAATGAATAAAATTTGTTGCACTTGATTGTTTTATTCAACTGAATGAAATTATTCAGTTTTATTCAACTGAATGCATTAGTTGTTGCACTTGATCATCAAAATAAGGAAGCTATGGGTAAGGAATAGTTTATCTTCCCCCTTTTCAATACAATTTGAATGTTGATTTCATGTTGCTTTGAGAGAACATATTATTTCTGTAATGTTGATTGTAATGTTCTCTTTCCATTGGAGTTTTCTGCATTGTTTGCAAACTATATCAATGTTGCAACTTTTAATTCATATGCTCACGATTTACAGAAACTAGCTTGTAATATTTTGCCATTAGCGAGTGTTCTACTAAACCTGAAATTATTTTTTAGCTATTGATGTAATTTATGCTGCATACCCTGCCCTAGTTATTAAACTAACATAAATAAATGTTATTTTATGCAGGTACTGAACACTATACAAAAGTTTTTCTGGACAAATTGTTTATAGAATCATGTTGATATATGGTTGATGATATTACTATCGGCCTGTCACTAATCATTACTTCGTTTCTTTCTTCTGCTCGTTTGCTCTGATTTTTCGTTTCTCGGTTGCAACATTTCATTTTCTTTGATGGTTTTAGAGATAAGATTCTTTATGGAATAAAAACATGTCCTTTTTAGTGCTAAACAACTGCAAAGCATGTCTAAAATGATTTCTTTGTCACAGAGGTCAGCAGAAGTAAACAGAACACAGATGCTTTATTTTCTGTGGTTGCTTAAAGGAAAAATTTTAATAACAGCTTATGTTCGAATTAAATTTGCTTAAAATGGTAGAAATTTAGGTAAACTCTAAGGAATTATTTTGGAGAATAGAAAACTTTTGGTAAACTCTAAGATAGGTTTTGCAATAGTTTTTAAATTATTATGGCCGGACTCCGGATGTAGAGTAAGATCTGGAGTCCAATAAATCACCTCCATGTGGAACTGACAGACAAAAAAAAAACTCATTTTTTTGTGATCCGGCCCGATAACACAGGGGAATATTCTTCCCTTGTTATTCCGCATTATTCAGGTTTTGCAATAGTTTTTAAACTATTACGTCCGGACGTAGAGGTAGATCTGGAGTTCAATAAATCACCTCCATATGGAGCTGACACAAAAAAAAAAAAAACTCGTTTTTTTGTGATCCGGCCTGGTAACATAGGGGAATATTCTTCCCTTGTTATTCCGCATTATTCAGGTGTTATTGTAGTGATATTGATGTGTTAGTGTTATTATAACACCGAGAATATTCTCATAACACAATAATACATTAATATCATCACTAACATCTGAATAACGTGGAATAACACGGGAGGAATATTCTCTTGTGCTAAAACGATTTTTTTTTTATTTTTCTGTCACCTCCGCGTGTCTTGATTTTATTAGACTCTAGAGTTCGGACATAATATTTGTTCATATGTTGCTTATTTTTTGTTGTATTTTCTTTAATAATAAGTTAATTCCCCTTTTTAGGGTTGGGAGGGTCATGTGTTTGGTTTTATTAGTTGGCGTCAATGACGACTGTTTGATGTTTTATTTCCCTTTTGTACTATAAATTTATTAATAGCTCAAGAGGTCTGTTCAAAATCAAGAAGTGGAGGACAGAATCATGGTGAGCCAAAACAATATGTTAGACATAGTTGTAGAGAATCCATATGATCCTTATTAAGATCCAAAGTACATCAACTGTATTCCATGCATTGAATCTATCATCATGAGGTATGTATATTATGCTGTATGTGTCTCTGTCTGTGTCTGTGTGAGAGAGTTTTGATAATAAGAAGTCATAGAACTATAACATCAACTTGTTTTAATTAAATTTTTTTATACAAACCCCTAAATCACATGAAATAAAAAGGTGTAGAGAAGCATTTTATATGAAAATTTTCATAAAATTTGTTGGAGTTTTGATGTTTAATTTTGAATTTCTTTCAAGGACTGATTATGGCGCTGAATTTTATAAGACGGTGGTGAGACCTGCAATGCTCTATGGCGCTGAATGTTGGCCTTTAAAAGAGAAGCATAATAATAAGTTAAGTCTTGTCGAGATGAGAATGATTAGGTGGACGAGTGGCTTTACACTTAGAGACAAAATGCGGAATGAATATATTCGTGATAGGGTTGGTGTAGCTCCTGTGACAGACAAAATTAGAGAAAGTCGTCTTAGATGGTTTGGTCATATTAAACGTCGACCATTAGCTGATCTGATTAGGAGAGTAGATGTTTTAGATTCGACTTGTGTTAAGAAAGGCAGAGGTAGACATAAGAAGACTTGGGCTTATTGTATAAAAAATAATCTTAATTTATTAGAACTAAATGAAAATATAATCCGATTAGGAGAGTAGATGTTTTAGATTCGACTTGTGTTAAGAAAGGCAGAGGTAGACCTCAAAGACTTGGGCTTATTGTATAAAAAATGATCTTAATTTACTAGAACTAAATGAAAATATGAAGAGAGTAGATGTTTTAGATTCAACTTGTGTTAAGAAAGGCAGAGGTAGACCTAGGAAGACTTGGGAGTAGATGTTTTAGATTCGACTTGTGTTAAGAAAGGCAGAGGTAGACCTAGGAAGACTTGGATTTATTGTATTAAAAATGATCTTAATTTATTAGAACTAAATGCAAATATGACACTAAATAGGACGCAATGGAGAAAAAGGATTCATGTAGCCCGACCAAAGTAAATGAAAATATGACACTAAATAGGACGCAATGGAGAAAAAGGATTCATGTAGCCGACCCCACATTAAAAATGATCTTAATTTATTAGAACTAAATGAAAATTATGACCTAAATAGGACACAATGGAGAAAAAGGATTCATGTAGCCGACCCCACACAGTGGGATTAAGGCTTTGTTGTTGTTGACTCAATGGAGAAAAATGATTCATGTAGCCAACCCCATTAGTGGGATTAAGGCTTTGTTGTTGTTGTTTTTGTTCAAAGACGCAATAGAGAAAAAGGATTCATGTGGCCGGCCCCACGTAGAGGGATTAAGGCTTTGTTGTTCAATGGAGAAAAAGGATTCATGTAGCCGACCCTACGTAGTGGGAGTAAGGCTTTGTTGTTGTTGCATGGAGAAAAAGGATTCATGTGGCCGACCCCACGTAGTGGGATTAAGGCTTTGTTGTTGTTAGAGAAAAAGGATTCATGTGGCCGACCCCACGTAGTGGGCTTAAGGCTTTGTTGTTGTTGTTGTGAAAAAGGATTCATGTAGCCGACCCCACGTAGTGGGATTAAGGCTTTGTTGTTGTTGTTGTTTCTTATTCATATGGCCGACCAAAGTAAATGAAAATATGACACTAAATAGGACGCAATGGAGAAAAAGGATTCATGTAGCCGACCCCACATTAAAAATGATCTTAATTTATTAGAACTAAATGAAAATATGACACTAAATAGGACGCAATGGAGAAAAAGGATTCATGTGGCCGACCCCACGTAGTGGGGTTAAATCTTTGTTATTGTTGTTGTTGTTGTTGTATGCTTTAATATTTATTTTTTTAATCATATTATACCGTTGTTGTTGTTGTTGACTGATTATTTCAAAATAACTCTTGAGAACTTGTTTATGCAAACTTTTTGGTAGTTTAAAGTAGAGAAAATATAGAAGAACTTTATTAAAGAAATTTAAGGATATTAAACATAATTATTTGTGCTAATGATCTGGAGATTTTGGTTTTTTTTTTTTTTTTTTTTTGTTTTTTTTTTAGTATTTTTTTGTAGACACTTGAACTTGCGATTTGTGGAGGAAATTGAGTTAGAAAACAGTGGATTAAAATTTTATCTAATAAAACAAAATTTCAAGAACATTTAACGGTAAAAATTTCCAGNGCTTAAAAGCATAAAGTCTAAATGACAAAAATTAGAAGATCTCTTGAAGAGAAATATTTGCCTACATAAGATGTGCGCATAGTTGCGTACATATTAGGTTATTCGGATGGTACATGTAGGTTACACTTAGTTTACATGAATAAACTAAGTGTAACCTACATGTACCATCCTAATAATCTAATATGCATGGAATTCTACGTACGTCTTACGTACGCAAATATTTCTCCTGAAGTAGGGTTCTAAGAGAATTGCCAAACTTTCTTAAGTTTGGCCAGCCATCAAGTCACAAATAGCAAATGAATTTCTTTCCTTAATTTCTAACAAACAAAAACTCCTCCATTCAAGATTTTTAAACATATACAGCCATCACTCCAACTCCCTTCTACTAACATGAAATGCCCATTAAGCCTAACTTTAATTAATTAATTAAAATGATTACTTAATTAGTTGATTTTATTAATTCATTTTGACTTATTACTAATAATTATAGCACCTAACCGCAAATATAACCTTAGAAACCCGCTCGTACAACACATTAACTTATACATATTAAATACCCGCATAAAATACAACACATAACTATTTAGAAAATGCTTCTACATAAAAAGTTGTCTTCTAATAACCCTTCAACTATTCTCTTTTGCTTGGCTTCTTGTAATTGGACCTTTTAGATGTGGTAGCTTTCTAGGATTGAGCCTGAGTAGTAGTCCCATCTCCTGTGCCTATAGGCTAAATTTTTTAGCTATCATGATGTGCCACTTCATTTTCATCGGATCACAAAGAACTCTTCTTCAAAGTGTTAGGATCAATGTGGTCTTCTAATGGATTTGGTGCTGATAAAATCCATCTCAAGTTAGGCAAACATCCTCAATTGATGGCTTGTTTTTCCACCAAATCAAGAACTTCTAAGTAGTATCTCCATCAAAAAGTGTCACATCCTGTAATGATGTTCTCCACTTCAAAGAATGTAGGGCGGATAAATACCTACAAATAATTTTTATCTCCTCCAGCGATAGTAATATCTTACAAATTTGGAGGTTATGTAACTCCTTTACAGGAATATAAGTCTTTCATATTAAAAATTGAACTAATAAACTTGTTGATATGGATCTTAGCAATCAAGGTTTAACTAAGTGATCAGGATAAATGTGAATCGGGAACATTTTTTCTATTTAGCCTCTCTCTGTTGTCTAAGGAGGTTTGGAAAAGGTTAGTTTAGTTCCCTAAATGATTTTCCAAGGATTTTGAATTTCCCTTTGTTATTGCACTTATCTATAAGCAATATCTATATTCTTATAAATGTGCTTTTACCTAATTGTTCCACCAGTCTATTTTCGAGTACTGGATCACAACATATTCTAAAAAATCAACTGAATAAGTTGAGAGTAGATTAGATGTAGAAGGTTAAAATATCACCTAAAATAATGTTTAATTTAAGCACGTAATAAAGATAAAATTGAGCTCCCTAGACTACCAAATCAAGCAAGAAAATTAGATATAGGTGGTACCCATGGATTGAAACAACAAAGATTATATTTCATTCATGAAAGTAAAGCAAATACAAAAGTTTAGGAAAGTGACACCTCGATATAGTACAACAGTTCTACCACCACACTTCCTTCTCCAAAGCGTCAATAGAGTAACAATTAAAGAGAATTTCTCACTAAAACCCTCAACGAAACTCTCCTCTCACTCTCACAGCTTTTCTTTTCTTACTTCACAGATATAGTGGAGAAACCCTTCAATTTTTGTATTACACCATTGAAGCTTACACTCATGAAAAGACACAAAATGAGATGTCCAAATCCTAATCATGCACTTATGAGCACCTACGCGCCCATGACTGGCGCCTAAACATCGGATCCTCTGGATTGGGGCATCTAAGCAGCCATCGTTGGCACTTAGGAGTCAAGTTATCTAGATTTGTGCACCTGGTCATCAGGTTTTCTTGATTTAAGTGCCTGGGAGCCCATGTCTGGCATCTGGGCATCGTATTCTCTAGATTTGGATGTCGAGGAACCCATTCAGCCCCTTAACACAGCATTTGTGCTTCCTTGTTCCCTGACTACCTTGTTATTAATCACCTATACAATTGAAGTCTAAAAAATTTGTACTGAAGCAAGTCAGCCCGAATCCAGTAAATATATATGTCAAGTAATAATGCGACTAAAGAGTGTAGCATATCGATCCCATGAGAAAAGTGTTAAGAATTATTCTGGAGAGTGAATCTCTAGTTTACTGCACTTTTAAACCTAATTTAGTGTAATCACAAATAGGAATTTTTTTTCTAAAGTCCTACTAAAAGCAAAAATAAAATATAACGAGTTTCGAAAAGACAAAATGCAGTGGAAGAAAATTTTAATATTCTTAAAGATATGTGAGGTTTGCGTCCCTGTGATTTAAGTGATGTGGTTGTTTTTCATTTTTCCTAGACCTTACCCTATGTGATAGTTGTCAACTAGGATAGAAAGTCATCTTTATGCTTATGCCTATGTCAAAAGAAGGCTAGAATCCATGAAGTTGATTCTCCTTCAAACCTCATGGCATTCCACAAGTTTGTTATGGTCCCCTTTCTAGGTTGTGAAATTTGGATACAATATGCTTATTGTTACACGAATTTTGTGGTTAACAATTTCGTTCCTTTGTGCAACATACAGAAGTCAGAGATTACAAAATACATTAACATCCTATTTGGCCAGATCAGGAGAAAATGAACCTTTATGGTTAACAAAATAACAAAAATTCTCTCATTCCTCAGAAAAACAACATATTGAAAGAAATCATCAGAGAAAACCACAAATTTGCATGCCAAGAACTACAGAGGTGTGGAAGGAAATTTAGTTAAGCAAGTTGGAAAGAACATAGGAAAAACATTCCATTAAAATCATTATCGCACGTAAAACTAAAAAATAAAAACAAACAAAAAAAGTTCATTCCCTCTTCCACAGCAACCAGCTCTTCTCACATACAATAAGCCTCTCAGAATATGTAAGAATTACGAAGTAAAAGGTAGAAAACACACCTAGAAATTCAATTGTAAGAGACAGAAAATCCTAAAAGCAAACTCCCAAAACACTCTCTTATTGCTCTCCATCCATTTCCAGGTCTCTGCTCCCTTAGAAGATGCCCTATGAAACATTTTTATTGCTTCATCAATGAATTTGGTTAGAAAATTTCTTACAAAAACAATTTTCTGCTTCATTGTCATGGTCAAACCAGCCTTCTAAATCAGGTTGTGTGGCCACACCCAATCGCGGCATGGTCATGATGCATATTTGTAATTCTAGTGTGGTCATTTCAGATTTTGGTGTCGTCACGTGGCTGGTGACGATATCTTAGTGTGGTCACGCCACTTTTACGTATGGTCATCCCACTTTAGGCTACTTTTACGTTGGTTTTTCTCATTTCATAATGCAAATTTTCAACTCTTATAATCTACACAAAATCAATAAAAAAACCTTCCACAAGTATAAATCTATGATAAATTAATAAAAATAAATGATAAAATAGATGACAAAATACATGAGAAATCACATAAAATTGAGTCATGCTAATAGCCCCAAACTTACCTCATTACTTTTCCTCAAAAAATCTCATAGCACAGTTGTGGCCCCATGAGAAAAATAGGTACTTTCGTAGTTTTCTAAACTATTAAACTTGTTTATCAAAGTGAAATGATAGTGTTAACATCTCATTTCATGAACAATTATTCTTAATCATTAATAACTTGATCTTTTCCTTAATTCCCTTCATTCTTAAAGCAGCAATCGAAGTGGAATCAACCAGCTTAGTATTACTTATTTTTTTCTCTTGAAGATAACCCTAGAAAGGTTTCATTAAAGGATCCTAAAAAAGCATTATCACTTAACTTCTACTAGACACCCTTTTGGTTCCTTTTTTTTCTTTTAAATTTGGTGATCCAACCTCAAGTTTCTTCTCTGAGCTTTTTACTTTTTAACTTAGTCTTTTCCTTCTTTTTCTCTTTTTATGCTTTTCTTTTCTCTTTTTTTCTNAGCTTAAAAGCATAAAATTTAAATGACAGAAATTAGAAGATATGCTCGCTGAAGTAGGGTTCTAAGAGAAATGCCAAACTCGCTTAAGTTTTGGCCAGCCATCAAGTCACAAATGGCAAATGAATTTCTTTCTTTAATTCCTCACAAACAAAAACTCCTCCATTCAAGCTTTTTAAACATATACAGCCATCACTCCAATTCCCTTCTACTAACATGAACTGCCCATTAAGCCCAAATTTAATTATTTAATTAAAATGATTACTTAGTTGATTTTATTAATTCATTTTGACTTCTTACAAATAATTATAGCACCTAACCGCAAATATAACCTTAGAAACCCGCTCGTACAATACATTAACTTATACATATTAAATAACCAGATAAAATACAACACATAACTATTTAGAAAATGCTTCTACATGAGAGGTTATCTTCTAATAACCCTTCAACTATTCTCTTTTGCTTGGCTTCTTGTAATTGGACCTTTTAGATGTCGTAGCTTTCTAGGATTGAGCCCGAGTAGTAGTCCGATCTCCTGTGCCTATAGGCTAAATTTTTTAGCTATCATGATGTGCCACTTCATTTTCACTGGATCACAAAGAACTCTTCTCCAAAGTGTTAGGATCAATGTGGTCTTCTAATGGATTTGGTGCTGATAAAATCCATCTCAAGTTAGTCAAACATCCTCAATCGATGGCTTGTTTTTCCACCAAATCAAGAACTTCTAAGTAGTATCTCCATCGAAAAGTGCCACATTTTGTAATGATGTTCTCCACTTCAAAGAATGTAGGCTGGATAAATACCTACAGATAATTTTTATCTCCTCCAGTAATAGTAATATCTTACAACTTTGGATGTTATGTAACTCTTTTAAAAGAATATATGTCTTTCATATTAAAAATTGAACTAAAAAACTTGTCGATACGGATCTTAGCAATCAAGGTTTAACTAAGTGATCAGGATAAATGTGCATCGAGAACAGTTTTTATATTTAGCCTCTTTCAGTGGTCTAAGTAGGTTTGGAAAAGATTAGTTTAGTTCCATAAATGATTTTCCAAGGATTTTGAATTTCCCTTTTTTATTGCACTTATCTATAAGCAATATCTATATTCTTATAAATGTGCTTTTACCTAATTGTTCCACCAGTCTATTTTCGAATACTGGATCACAACATATTTTAAAAAATCAATTGAATAAGTTGAGAGTAGATTAGATGTAGAAGGTTAAAATATCACCTAAAATAATGTTTAATTTAAGCATGTAATAAAGATAAAATTGAGCTCTCTAGACTACCAAATCAAGCAAGAAAATTAGATCTAGGCGGTACCCATGGATTGAAACAACAAAGATTATATTTCATTCATGAAAGTAAAGCAACTACAAAAGTTTAGGAAAGTGACACCTCGATATAGTACAACAGTTCTACCACCACACTTCCTTCTCCAAAGCGTCGATAGAGTAACAATTAAAGAGAATTTCTCACTCAAACCCTCACGAAACTCTACTCTCACTCTCACAGCTTTTTTTTTCTTACTTCACAGATATACTGGAGAAACCCTTCAATTTTTGTATTACACCTTTGAAGCTTACACTCATGAAAAGACAAAATGAGATGTCCAAATCCTAATCATGCACTTATGAGCACCTACGCGCCCATGACTGGTGCCTAAACATCGGGTCCTCTGGATTGGGGCATCTAAGCACCCATCGTTGGCACTTAGGAGTTAAGTTATCTCGATTTGTGCACCTGGTCGTCAGGTTTTCTTGATTCAAGTGCCTGGGAGCCCATGTCTGGCATCTGGGCATCGTATTCTCTAGATTTGGATATCGGGGAACCCGTTCAGCCCCTTAACACACCATTTGTGCTTCCTTGTTCCCTGGCTACCTTGTTATTAATCACCTATACAATTGAAGTCTAAAAAATTTGTACTGAAGCAAGTTGGCCTGAATCCAGTAAATATACGTGTCAAGTAATAATGCAACTAAAGAGTGTAGCATATCGATCCCATGAGAAAATTGTTAAGAATTATTATGGAGAGTGAATCTCTAGTTTACTGCACTTTTAAACCTAATTTAGCGTAATCACAAATAAGAATTTTTTTCTAAAGTCCTACTAAAAGCAAAAATAAAATATAACGAGTTTCGAAAAGACAAAATGCAGCGGTAGAAAATTTTAATATTCTTAAAGATATGTGAGGTTCGCGTCCCTGTGATTTAAGTGATGTGGTTGCTTTTTATTTTTCCTAGACCTTACCCTATGTTATAGTTGTCAACTAGGATAGAAAGTCATCTTTATGCTTATGCCTATGTCAAAAGAATGCTAGAATCCATGAAGTTGATTCTCCTTCAAACCTCATGGCATTCCACAAGTTTGTTATGGTCCCCTTTCTAGGTTGTGAAATTTGGATACAATATGCTTATTGTTACACGAATTTTGTGGTTAACAATTTCGTTCCTTTGTGCAACATACAGAAGTCAGAGATTACAAAATACATTAACATCCTATTTGGCCAGATCAGGAGAAAATGAACCTTTATGGTTAACAAAATAACAAAAATTCTCTCATTCCTCAGAAAAACAACATATTGAAAGAAATCATCAGAGAAAACCACAAAATTTGCATGCCAAGAATTACAGAGGTGTGGAAGAAAATTTAGTTAAGCAAGTTGGAAAGAACATAGGAAAAACATTCCATTAAAATCATCATCACACGTAAAACTAAAAAATAAAAACAAACAAAAAAAGTTCATTCCCTCTTCCACAGCAACCAGCTCTTCTCACATACAATAAGCCTCTCAGAATATGTAAGAATTATGAAGTAAAAGGTAGAAAACACACCTAGAAATTCAACCGTAAGAGAAAGAAAATCCTAAAAGCGACCCAAAACACTCTCTTATTGCTCTCCATCCATTTCCAGGTCTCTGCTCCCTTAGAAGATGCCCTATGAAACGTTTTTATTGCTTCATCAATGAATTTGGTAAGAAAATTTCTTATAAAAGCAATTTTCTGCTTCGTTGTCATGGTCAAACCAGCCTTCAAAATCAGGTTGTGTGGCCACACCCTGCATATTTGTAATTCTAGTGTGGTCATTTTAGATTTTGGTGTCGTCACGTGGCTGGTGATGATATCTTAGTGTGGTCACGCCACTTTTAGGCTACTTTTACGTTGATTTTTCGCATTTCATAATGCAAATATTCAACTCTTATAATCTACACAAAATCAATAAAAAAAACCTTCCACAAGTGTAAATCTATGATAAATTAATAAAAAAAATGATAAAATAGATGACAAAATACATGAGAAATCACATAAAATTGAGTCATGCTAATAGCCCCAAATTACCTCATTACTTGTCCTCAAAAAATCTCATAAGCACAGATGTGGCCCCATGAGAAAAATAGGTACTTTCGTAGGTTTCTAAACTATTAAACTTGTTTATCAAAGTGAAATGATAGTGTTAACATGTCATTTCATGAACAATTATTCTTAATTATTAATAACTTGATCTTTTCCTTAATTCTTAAAGCAGCAATCGAAGTGGAATCAACCAACTTAGTATTACTTAATTTTTTCTCTTGAAGATAACCCTAGAAAGGTTTCATTAAAGGATCCTAAAAAAGCATTATCGCTTAACTTCTACTAGACACCCTTTTGGTTCCTTTTTTTTTCTTTTAAATTTGGTGATCCAACCTCAAGTTTCTTCTCAGAGCTTTTTTACTTTTTAACTTAGTCTTTTCCTTCTTTTTCTCTTTTTATGCTTTTCTTTTCTCTTATTTTCTTCTTCTTTATCTGAGAATTATTATATCTAGTCAGCAATATTTTTCTTCTTTTATTTTAAATATGATGAAAGTTGCATTCCTTAAGCAATAAATCTCCAAAAATAATTGTTTAATGTCAAACATTTAAGTAATTCTTTCAATAAAAAATTGACACAACATTAACTTGGCTGAACAAAAAGACTGAAAAAACATCTTTGGTTTTCAACTCAATATTTTAATTACACTTTTTAATTATCTTGAGATTTCACAAGGTATAGTTAGAAGTTCTTAAGTTTTAAAAAATCATTACTGAAACATTAAGATTAATCTTTTTTAAATAAAATTTATCCTCCCTAGCAAAAGTTTCATTGTTAATATTTAATCATTTATTGAGGCATGTGAACTACTATCAGGTTTGTAAAAAGGTAAATATTTTTTCTGCTAACTTTTTTTTTTGAAACATGAGCGACATTCAGTAGTAGTAGACTGGCTAAAATTAGGTAAGTGCAAGAAAAAAAAAGTTTATGTAATATTCACATGAATCTCAGATAATATAATAAAAGAATATGTTTATATACCAATGCATAAATCAAAAGAAGTATAAAAGTTTAACAGAAGCAAAAATCAAGGTTCAAAACTTCTAACCCCGCTATTTGGAACTAACTACTTCATAGAGGGACAAGTCTCCAATTGAATATTTAAAGCCAATTTCAAAGCAAATTTCAAAAAAAAAAAATTGAAACAAATGCAAAAAGTAAAAACAAGCTTAACATATTATATAACACTTGGGTTACCTCCTAATATAGTGCTTGGTTTAACGTCTTCAGCTGGACAATATCAAATATACCATTCGCACAATTCTAATATTAAGACTTCCTTAGATTCCCTATTCTCTCCTCCTAAGTATAGCTTCATCTTTTGTTCATTTACCTTGAAGATGTTATTATTTTTTTTATCCTAAATGTTGCCCCAAATGGGTGTGCCCTTAGACAGGGAACAGTCCTGACCACTTAGACTTATATTTTCTAGAAAATTATCTCAATCTCAAATTATATAACATTGCATCTTGTCTGGGTTGAATTTCCTTCCTAACGAGTTTTTTTAATATGCCACTGTTGACCTCACTTTTGGTTGAGGTCTAGAAACTTCTTCAATAGCCTAGGTCTAGCCATAGGACTTTCCTATTGACTAGTCTTAGAAAACTAGAAGAGGTAGACATTAGAAATTCAAAATTTTTCTTTTTACTCAACTTGAAATTCCACATATTGATCTTAACCTCTAACATTTAGTAGGTAAGATCATTATNCCTCGCTCAGGCTCAAAACAACACCAATCCTCACATTGGATCCATCAGAGTCAATTTCAATGTCAATTAAAATTAGGTAGATTTTACAATGGAGCTTTAGTCAATGTTTGCTTAAGAGCATCAAAACTATTTTGGGATGTTGATGTCCAACTGAGTTTATTTCCTTATAGGTTGGTTCGAAGGAGCAGCCATCGATATTTATTTTTTCAATAAATTGGTTATTGAAATACATTACACCTTGGAAGCTCCGAACATTAATAAAATATCGAGGATTTGTCTAATTTGTATTGGCATTGATCTTCTCTTCATCAATCTTGATTTTGATTGTAGAAATGACATCCGAGAATTAATTTTATCAACAAAAAATTGACATATTGCCATATTATTTCCTTTGAGTTAACATATTAAAGAGTTTCCTGTAGGTGTTGTTGATGATCCTCCAAGGTATAACTATAAACTAGAATGTCATCTAAGTATACTTGCATGTACTAGCCCATGAATGGATGATACATTGTCATAAAACTCATGAATGCGCTTAGACCTTTGAAGTGGCCAAATGACGTTGCCATCCATTTGTATAATTCATCTCTTTTATTTGAATGCCATCTTTCATTTACTTCATACACGTATTTGGTGGTACCTCACTCCACAAGTCAATCTTAAGAGTAAAAAGATCTTCCATGTGAGAGACCAAATGAATCATCGAATCAAAGAATCGAAAATTGGGAATCAATATTTTATTGTAATTTTGTGTACTGCTTGTCCATTGGTACACATTTGCCACAAACCATATATCTTTGGATTTAGTTAGGAGGTTATTGACTGGTGTTGGGATCAAGCCATCAAGCCTTTAGTAAGGTGCTTTTCTATGCGATGCCATAGTTTATATTCTTTGTCATATCCAATATGTAGAATGATCTGGAATGATTATATAAAGAGTCAAGCCTCTAAAGCTTGTGCATGTCTACCAATACCATTAATTAACATTTTCTTGAAATAGAAATTGAATAATTAGTTACAGAAATGCTTCTATTCGATATGATTTAGTCAAGCCCAAGCTCATTTTCCTCCTCGTTATTGTTAGTTAGAAAGTAGGAGGATGCATGGCATTTGTGTGTGGATTATCACACATTAAATCAATCTGCAATTCCGTACAACTTTCTCATTCCAGTAGTTACGATGATCGATCAAACACATGACTCATACATCTCCATATTGAATATCATCAAGTCGGTATGGCTATTGAAGCCATTCACAAAATAACCTTTTAGAGTTATGAGGGCTATTATCATTTCACCGTGATTATGTTTAGTTTCTTTAATGCACTTACTAATTTTCAAAATATCATGATTATATTTCTCAATCTTCATTCACACAAATTTATTAGCATTTTATTTCATGATATTTTTGTTCACAGGGTTTTCTTTTCAATCCAAATTAGACATTTCTTGTTTATTTTTGGTTTTCTACTAGAGAATGAATTTCACGAGCAAATCAATAATTGAATATAGTGTAATATTGTATCTTTTGAAGACGGTCAACCCTTAACTAAAAGGATTGCTGCCCTTCTATCATCTATTACATTGATAACTTTACATGGCTTTTTGGGTCTTGTTGGTTACTATAAAAAAATTGATAGAATTTTGTTAATTTCGTTGAATTTATTAACTGCTCTACTATAACACGACACTTCCACTGGTTTGCTATAGCCTAACACTCCGCCGCAAAAATTTGACAATGCCTTCACCTCCCTTGAAGAATTGAGAAATGAGAGAAGATACATTGAGGTTTCAGGTTAAATTTTCAGAAGGCAGATGAGATAATAGATAAAACATTCCCCAAAGATTTCACCTTCTTTTTGCGAGGACTTTGAGATCTAGGGTTTGATGTTTCCCAAAGGCGCAAGTCCCTTTGGTTAGTTACCCCTCTTGATACTATGGGAGCACTTTCGATTAAGGATAGTCAGTAAGAAGCTGATTGCTTAGCGTGTGGAAGCAACACATTTAAGATTTAAGATTTAAGATTTATGAAGATCATCACCATGAGCTTAATAGTGAATCGTGGAGGAAATGATGATGCACCCAATCAAGATCCCATGATTCTATCATTCTGGGGTGTCGTGGACCTTGATATACTTAGTTAGAGATGGTGGTCTACCCAACATGGCCTAATAAATCTTGTCAACAATCATGAGTTGCTTTGTTCAGGGAACCCTGTAGACTGAGGGGTACATTTCTCTAAGGGGACTAATCTAAGTTGACTTTTGCTGACAAAGAGTTTTGTGCTTTATCAATTATACCCTATGATTTATAACTTCAAGGGGCCAAAATAATATTTGGGAACATACAGGCTACAATCGTGACCATTCTACATTGGAGTCTACTGACAAAACCACTTGATAGAGCCTAGTGACCGAACCATCCGGTCAAAGGGCTATGATTGTAATCGTTTTTTTATGTGGAGCCCACTGGCGAAACCATGTGGACAGATGACTCTGACCACTTTCTTACTAGCACAGAGTTATTTTGAGTGTGAATTTAGTAGTATAATTGATATGATATTTGACTCTATGAGAGCTCAAGTTAGTATTAGATTTATCCATATAGACAAACAATTGCGGATGGTGGATGGATTTATTGCTCTTTCGCTTTTAATGATAGATTTCAATTCATGTCATTTTAAAGTTTTTATAGTCTGAAGATTTTTTTATTTTAGGTAGACCCCTCTAGTTGGGATATTCCATGAGTATGCCCATCATGAGGGATTTTGAAATGCTTATTTTGGCTTTTGATTGAGCAAATTCATTTAAACATTAAAGAATGGTTAGTCCTGTAAACTGCAATCAATATTAGGAGGGGGATCATACTAGCTTCATGGGAGCTCATTCTTGTCCATTAGATTCTATTTAGGTAAATGGATGTAGGACTTACGACGTTGCCCTATAGGAAAGACGCCCCATTTCAGAGCGTGCATAATTTTGTAATTTTAAAATAAGTATTGAAAATGAGATTTATTGATACCTCTTGAAGAAAGAATTTTTATTGGAGGAAATTTAAATGGACATGTTGGTAGAGTGGTAGAAGATTTCGGAAATATTCATGGTGACAACGGTTTTGGAGTGACTAATGAAGAAGGTAGAGGTATTTAGATTTAACTTTAGGGTATGATTTTGTTATTACTAATACTTTATTCAAGAAAAGAGATGAGCATCTTATTACTTATTAGAATAAATCAAATAGAACACGAGCTGATTATTTTCTTATGAGAAGAAGTGATCGTCGAGATTGTAAAGATGGTAAGGTCATTCCAAGTGAGGATTTAAGTACCCAACATCGTTTATTAGTTCCAGACTTTAAGATGAAGAGTTGTAAAATAAAGAATACTAGGACTCGTCATCGTAGAATTAGATGAGAGAACCTAAAAGACAAATAAAATTATTTTTTGAGTAAAATTCAATTTGTCAAAATTTGGGATGTTCATGATGAAGCAAATGCTATGTTGGATAAAGTAACAAATACTATTCAACAAGTAGCAAAAGATGTACTTGGAGAATCAAAAAAAGAATTTCTTTAAATAAAAATAGTTGGTGGTGGAATAATGTGCAAGAAAAGATAAAATATAAAAAACTATGTTATAAAAATTAGTTTAGATGTAAAAACTTACAAAACTGAGAAAAATATCAAACGACCCTCAGGGAGTTTAAAAAACAGCATGTGACGCCAAAAATTCTGCTTTTAATGATCTTTTTAATAGATTAGATACTAAGGAGGGTGAAAAATATATGTATAAACTAGCCAAACAAAGAGAAATTAAAAATTTAACTCAAATAAAGTGTATTAAAGATGGAAATCAAAAAGTGTTTCTCTTAGAAAAAGATGCCTGAGTGGAGGAAGAGTATTTTGGTCCCCATTTTCTAGAATAAAGGGGATGCACAAGTGTGTGCAAATTATAGAGGAATTAAGTTGATGTGTCATACTTTAAAATTATGGGAGAGGGTAATTGAACATAGGTTAAGACGTTTTACAAAGATTTCTCATAATCAATTTGGATTTATGCCGGGCGGGTTTACTATGGAATTTATACATTTATTGAGAGGTTTGATCGAGAAGTTCAGAGATAATAAGGAGAACCTACATTTGATTTTTATTGATATAGAAAAAGCTTACGATAAGCTTCCAAGAGATATCCTTTGGAGAGTTCTTGAAAAGAAAGGTGTTGATATGACTTGTATTCAAGTCATTAAAGATATGTATACTAGAGTTGTTACTTGTGTTCGAACTGAAGGAGGATTGACCAAATATATTCCTATTTCTGTTGGACATCAGGGTTTGGCTTTAAGCCCATCTCTTTTTACTTTAGTTATGGATGGTCTTATTAGACATTTATAGGAGGATGTACCTTGGTATAGTTTTTTTGCTAATGATATCCGTTTTGTGGATAAGATGAGAGAAAAAGCCCAGGAAAAACTTGAATTATGGAGGTCTACATTGGAGTCTAAAGACCTTCATCTAAGTAGAACTAAAACTGAATACATGGAATGTAATTTTAGTAGTAGTAGCTCTAGTGACATAGGAAAAACTTGAATTATGGAGGTCTACATTGGAGTCTAAAGACCTTCATTTAAGTAGAACTGACTTGAATTATGGAGGTCTACTTTGGAGTCTAAAGGCCTTCGTTTAAGTAGAACTAAAACTGGGAAAAACTTGAATTATGGAGGTCTGCATTGGGGTCTAAAGGCCTTCGTTTAAGTAGAACTAAAACTGAATACATGAAATGTAATTTTAGATTGGAGTCTAAAGGCCTTTGTTTAAGTAGAACTAAAACTGAATGGAGGTCTACATTGAGTCTAAAGGCCTTCATTTGAGTAGAACTAAAACTGAATACATGGAATGTGTACATTGGAGTCTAAAGGCCTTCGTTTAAGTAGAACTAAAACTGAATACATGGAATGTAATTAGTTGTAGTAGCACTAGTGACAAAATTGTAACTTTGGGTGATCAAATTATTAAAAAGTGTGAAAGATTTATATATCTCGGGTCTGTTATTCAAAGCGATGGTGATATAGATGGGTGTTAATAGTCTCGGGTATGTTATTTAAAGCGATGGTGATATAGATGGGGATGTTAATAGTAGAATTAAAGTTGGCTGGTTGAAGTGCAGGAATGCTTTGGGCCTTTTGTGTGATAGAAAATTACCGCTTAGATTTGAAAGAAAATTTTATGAGACGGTGGTGAGATCTGCAATGCTCTTTGACGCTGCATGTTGGTCTTTAAAAGAGAAGCATAATACTAAGTTAAGTGTTGCCAAGTTGATTAGGTGGATGAGCGGCTTGACACTTAGAGACAAAATACGAAATGAATATATCTGGGATAGGGTTGGTGTAGCTCTTGTGATGGACAAAATTAGAGAAATTTGTCTTAGATGGTTGGTCACATTAAGCGTGGACCATCTGATGATCCGATTATGAGAGTAGATGTTTTAGATTCGACTTATGTTAAGAAAGGTAGAGGTAGACTTAGGAAGACTTGGGCTTATTGTATAAAAAATGATCTTAATTTATTAGAACTAAATGAAAATATGACCTAAATAGGACACAATGGAGAAAAAGGATTCATGTAGCCGACCCCACACAGTGGGATTAAGGCTTTGTTGTTGTTGACTCAATGGAGAAAAATGATTCATGTAGCCAACCCCATTAGTGGGATTAAGGCTTTGTTGTTGTTGTTTTTGTTCAAAGACGCAATAGAGAAAAAGGATTCATGTGGCCGGCCCCACGTAGAGGGATTAAGGCTTTGTTGTTCAATGGAGAAAAAGGATTCATGTAGCCGACCCTACGTAGTGGGAGTAAGGCTTTGTTGTTGTTGCATGGAGAAAAAGGATTCATGTGGCCGACCCCACGTAGTGGGATTAAGGCTTTGTTGTTGTTAGAGAAAAAGGATTCATGTGGCCGACCCCACGTAGTGGGCTTAAGGCTTTGTTGTTGTTGTTGTGAAAAAGGATTCATGTAGCCGACCCCACGTAGTGGGATTAAGGCTTTGTTGTTGTTGTTGTTTCGAAGGATTCATGTAGGCTTTGTTGTTGTATTGAAAATGAGATTTAGCAAAACTTTGAAATATATATGCATGCATCTTAATTCATGTTTGACTTTGGTATAAACATGCAATTAGCCCGCTTAACATTCTGAGATGCTTTAAGATTGAGAAATTTGAGGCATGCCACAGAGTACATGCAAAAATATCTAGGACTTGTGAATTTGAACTGATTTTTAGAGGTTCTTATTGTTGTTTGCTCGAAAATGTTATCATTAAAGAAAATGTAAATGTTTCATTTAGATCCTTAGTTTTGCCTTATGCCTGCTTGTGTAAAGGAATTGCAAATCTAGTGGCAAGTGATTGATCTAGTGTGTTCGTCACAAGTTTTATTAAAGCTTGTTGACAAGCCTTCGAGTCTCTTATAAATCTGCTTCATGTTTTTTTAATGCCTCATGTACATTTATAAGTGAACTAATGAGTTTGTTACATGTTTCATTCGAGCCTGCTGACGAGTCATCGAGTCTTCTGAGCATGCAAGATTTCATATTGGGATCCTAGAATTCACCTTCTATCTGCTATTACAAAAGTAGTGCAGATCCGATGGAAATTAAGCACATTAGGATCTTGATTATGCATTCAAAATGATGAATTTGAGCTCTTATATTATATACTTTCTTTTTTCTTATTTGTTTTATTTTTGTCTTTCTCTCTCTTTATGCGCACCAAATCATGTAAAATTTGACCGACGAATTGTCGCTTGATCAACTTGATTTATGTAAAACTTATTGGGGTCAACACGCTCCTTCACCCTTTCTGAAAGGAATCTTGCCAACCCAAGACTATTTCACCTTTCATATTTTTTCAAGAATTTTACAGTAAACATATATGCATCCAACTTAAGCGTTGGTGCTATCTTGTGCAAAGCCAACAATCCCATCACATTCTATGACAAGAAATTAAATCCTAAGATGCATCAATCTTCACAAACGTCCAATGAATTTTTTTAATCATTGAGATAAATGGCAAAAAGACATCAGTATCTATTTGGCTCAAACTTTTCCACTCACACTAATCAAAATACATGCAAACTGATGTTGAAGTTCATNAACCCCTAAATCACATGAAATAAAAAGGTATAGAGAAAGCATTTTATATGAAAAATTTCATAAAATTTATTGGAGTTTTGATGTTTAATTTTGAATTTTTTTTCAAGGACTGATTATTTCAAAATAACTCTTGAGAACTTGTTTTTGCAAACTTTTTGGTAGTTTAAAGTAAAGAAAATATAGAAGAACTTATTAAAGAAATTTAAGGATATTAAACATAATTATTTGTGCTAATGATCTGGAGATTTTGGTTTCTTTTTTTCTTTTTTTTTGTTTTTTTTTTAGTATTTTTTTGTAGACACTTGAACTTGCGATTTGTGGAGGAAATTGAGTTAGAAAACAGTGGATTAAAATTTTATCTAATAAAACAAAATTTCAAGAACATTTAACGGTAAAAATTTCCAGAAAAAGCTTAAAAGCATAAAATTTAAATGACAAAAATTAGAAGATATCCTGAAGAGAAATGTTTGCGTGCATAAGACGTGCGCAGAGTTGCGTACATATTAGGTTATTCGGATGATACAGATAAATTATACTTAGTTTACAGGAAGAATTACAATGAGTATAATTTAAGTGTAACCTACATGTACCCTCCTAATAATCTAATATGTATGCAACTCTCTCTTAATTTGAAGTAGGGTTCTAAGAGAATTGCCGAACTCTCTTAAGTTTGGCCAGCCATCAAGTCACAAATAGCAAATGAATTCCTTTCCTTAATTTCTAACAAACAAAAACTCCTCGATTCAAGAGTTTTAAATATATACAGCCATCACTCCAATTCCCTTCTACTAACATGAACTGCCCATTAAGCCTAAAATTAATTAATTAATTAAAATGATTACTTAATTAGTTGATTTTATTAATTAATTCTGACTCCTTACAAATAATTACAGCACTTAACTGCAAATATAACCTTAGAAGCCCGCTCGTACAATACATTAACTTATACATATTAAATACCAACGTAAAATACAACACATAACTATTTAAAAAAATGCTTCTACATAAGAAGTTATCTTCTAATAACCCTTCAACTATTCCCTTTTGCTTGGCTTCTTGTAATTGGACCTTTTAGATGTGGTAGCTTTCTAGGATTGAGCCCGAGTAGTTGTCCAATCTCTTGTGCCTATAGGCTAAATTTTTTAGCTATCATGATGCGCCACTTCATTTTCACCGGATCACAAAGAACTTTCTCCAAAGTGTTAGGATCAATGTGGTCTTCTAATAGATTTGGTGCTGATAAAATCCATCTCAAGTTCGTCAAACATCCTCAATTGATGGCTTGTTTTTCCACCAAATCAAGAACATCTAAGTAGTATCTCCATCGAAAAGTGCCACATCCTGTAATGATGTTCTCCACTTCAAAGAATGTAGGCTGGATAAATACCTATAGATAATTTTTATCTCCTCCAACAATAGTAGTATCTTACAAATTTGGAGGTTGTGTAACTCTTTTACAAGAATATAAGTCTTTCATATTAAAAATTGAACTAATAAACTTGTCGATATGGGTCTTAGCAATCAAGGTTTAACTAAGTGATCAGGATAAATGTGAATCGAGAACAATTTTTCTATTTAGCCTCTTTCAGTGGTCTAAGGAGGTTTGGAAAAGATTAGTTTAGTTCCCTAAATAATTTACCAAGGATTTTGAATTTCCCTTTGTTATTGCACTTATCTATAAGCAATATCTATATTCTTATAAATGTGTTTTTACCTAATTGTTCCAACTGTCTATTTTCGAGTACTGAATCACAACATATTTTAAAAAATCAACTGAATAAGTTGAGAGTAGATTAGATGTAGAAAGTTAAAATATCACCTAAAGTAATGTTTAATTTAAGCACATAATAAAGATAAAATTGAGCTCCCTGGACCACCAAATCAAGCAAGAAAATTAGATCTAGGTGGTACCCATGGATTGAAACAACAAAGATTATATTTCATTCATGAAAGTAAAGCAAATACAAAAGTTTAGGAAAGTGACACCTTGATATAGTACAACAATTCTACCACCACACTTCCTTCTCAAAAGCGTCGATAGAATAACAATTAAAGAAAATTTCTCACTCAAACCCTCATGAAACTCTCCTCTCACTCTCACAGCTTTTTTTTTCTTACTTCACAGATATACTGGAAATACCCTTCAATTTTTGTATTACACCTTTGAAGCTTACACTCATGAAAAGACAAAAAATGAGATGTCCAAATCCTAATCTTGCACTTATGAGCACCTACGCGCCCATGACTGGCGCCTAAACGTCGGGCCCTCTGGATTGGGGCATCTAAGCACCCATCGTCGGCACTTAGGAGTCAAGTTATCTAGATTTGTGCACCTAGTCGTCGGGTTTTCTTGATTCAAGTGCCTAGGAGCCCATGTTTGGTATCTGGGCATCGTATTCTCTAGATTTGGATGTCGGGGAACCCGTTCAGCCCCTTAACACACCATTTGTGCTTCCTTGTTCCCTGACTACCTATGCTATTAATCACCATACAATTGAAGTCTAAAAAATTTGTACTGAAACAAGTCGGCCCGAATCCAGTAAATATATGTGTCAAGTAATAATGCGACTAAAGAGTGTAGCGTATCAATCCCATGAGAAATGTGTTAAGAATTATTCTGGAGAGTGAATCTCAAGTTTATTGCACTTTTAAACCTAATTTAGCATAATCAAAAATAAGAAATTTTTTTCTAAAGTCCTACTAAAAGCAAAAATAAAATATAACGACTTTGGAAAAGACAAAATGCAGTGGTAGAAAATTTTAATATTCTTAAAAATATGTGAGGTTCGCGTCCCTGTGATTTAAGTGATGTGGTTGTTTGTTGTTTTCCTAGACCTTGCCCTATGTGATAGTTGTCAACTACGATAGAAAGTCATCTTTATGCTTACGCCTATGTCAAAAGAAGGCTAGAATCCATGAAGTTGACGCTCCTTCAAACCTCATGGCATTCCACAAGTTTGTTATGGTCCCCTTTCTAGGTTTTAAAATTTGGATACAATATGCTTATTGTTACACGGATTTTGTGGTTAACAATTTTGTTCCTTTGTGCAACATACAAAAATCAGAGATTACAAAATATATTAACATCCTATTTGGCCAGATCAGGAGAAAATGAAACTTTATGTTTAACAAAATAACAAAAATTCTCTCATTCCTCAGAAAAACAACATATTGAAAGAAATCATCAGAGAAAACCACAAAATTTGCATGTCAAGAATTACAGAGGTGTGGAAGGAAATTTAGTTAAGCAAGTTGGAAAGAACATAGGTAAAACATTCCATTAAAATCATCATCGCAAGTAAAACTAAAAAGTAAAAACAAATAAAAAAAGTTCATTCCCTCTTCCACAACAACCAGCTCTTCTCACAAACAATAAGCCTCTCAAAATATGTAAGAATTACGAAGTAAAAGGTAGAAAACACTCCTAGAACTGCAACCCTAAGAGAAAGAAAATCCTAAAAGCGAACTCCCCAAAACACTCTCTTATTGCTCTCCATCCATTTCCAGGTCTTTGCTCCCTTAGAAGATGCCATATGAAACGTTTTTATTGCTTCATCAATGAATTTGGTAAGAAAATTTCTTACAAAAGCAATTTTCTGCTCCGTTGTCGCGGTCACCCTAGCCTTCTAAATCAGGTTGTGTGACCACACCCAATCTCGGCATGGTCATGATGCATATTTGTAATTCTAGTGTGGTCATTTCAGATTGTGGTGTCGTCGCATGGCTAGTGACGATATCTTAGTGTGGTCATGCCACTTTTAGGCATGATCATCCCACTTTAGGCTACTTTTACGTTGGTTTTTCTCATTTCATAATGCAAATATTCAACTCTTATAACCTACACAAAATCAATAAAAAAACCTTCCACAAATGTAAATCTATGATAAATTAATAAAAATAAATGATAAAATACATGAGAAATCACATAAAATTGAGTCATGATAATAGCCCCAAACTTACCTCATTACTTGTCCTCAAAAAATTTCATAGCACAGTTGTGGCCCCATGAGAAAAATAGGTACTTTCGTAGGTTTATAAACTATTAAACCTGCTTATCAAAGTGAAATGATAGTGTTAACATGTCATTTCATGATCAATTATTCTTAATTATTAATAACTTGATCTTTTCCTTAGTTCCCTTCTTTCCTAAAGCAGCAATCGAAGTGGAATCAACCAACTTAGTATTACTTAATTTTTTTCTTTTGAAGATAACCCTAGAAAGGTTTCATTAAAGGATGCTAAAAAAGCATTATCACTTAACTTCTACTAGACACCCTTCTGGTTCCTTTTTTTTTCTTTTAAATTTGGTGATCCAATCTCAAGTTTCTTCTCAGAGCTTTTTACTTTTTAACTTAGTCTTTTCCTTCTTTTTCTCTTTTTATGCTTTTCTTTTCTCTTTTTTTCTTCTTCTTTATCTGAGAATTATTATATCTAGTCAGCAATATTTTTCTTCTTTTATTTTAAATATGATGAAAGTAGCATTTCTTAAGCAATAAATCTCCAAAAATAATTGTTTAATGTCAAACATTTAAGTTATTCTTTCAATAAAAAATTGAGACAACATTAACTTGGCTGAACAAAAAGACTGAAAAAACATCTTTGGATTTCTACTCAATATTTTAATTACACCTTTTAATTATCTTGAGATTTCATAAGGTAAAGTTAGAAGTTCTTAAGTTCTAAGAAATTATTACTGAAACATTAAGGTTAATCTTTCCTAAATGAAATTTATCCTCCCTAGCAAAAGTTTCATTATTAACATTTAATCATTTATTGAGGCATGTGAACTACTATCAGGTTTGTAAAAAGGTAAATATTTTTTCTGCAAACTTATTTTTTTTTGAAACATGAGTGACATTCAGTAGTAGTAGACTGGCTAAAATTAGGTAAGTGCAAGAAAAAGAAAGTTTATGTAATATTCACATGAATCTAAGATAATATAATAAAATTATATGTATATATAACAACGCATAAATCAAAAGAAGTATAAAAGTTTAACAGAAGCAAAAATCAAGGTTCACAATTTCTACCCCACTATCTGGAACTAACCACTTCATAGAGGGACAATACTCCAATTGAATATTTAAAGCCAATTTCAAAGCAAATTTCAAAAAAAAAAGATTGAAACAAATGCAAAAAGTAAAAACAAGCTTAACACATTATATAACACTTGGGTTGCCTCCTAATATAGTGCTTGGTTTAACGTCTTCAGCCGGACAATATCAAATATACCATTCACACGATTCTAATATTAAGACTTCCTTAGATTCCCTATTCTCTCCTCCTAAGTATAGCTTCATCCTTTGTTCATTTACCTTGAAGATGTTATTATTTTTCTTATCCTAAATGTTTTCAGCCCCAAATGGGTGTACCCTTACACAGGGAACAGTCCTGACCACTTAAACTTATATTTTCTAGAAAATTATCTCAATCTCAAATTATATAACATTGCATCTTGTCTGGGTTGAATTTCCTTCCTAACGAGTTTTTTATTATGCCACAATTTGATTTTTTTTCATTATATATCTTAGCATTTTTATGAACCTCGAGTCTAATTTCATCTAATTCATTCAATGGTAGTAATCTTCTTTTATGCCACTTCTTTCAAGTTATAGTTGAATTCGTTAATTTCTATCAAGCTTTATTTTCAAATTCTATTAAGAAGTGGTAGGCTTTCTTGAAATTAACATATAAGAGTATAATCATACTGGGGCTTTAAAAGCAATCCTATATGCCCACAATACTTCATCTAACCTAAGGGATCAATCCTTTCTACTTGGGTTCAAAAAATCTTTTCCAATTTATTTTAATCGTCATATTAAGGAATTTAGCTAAATCGTTGGTTTGTGGGTGGTATGCAATATCAACCTTATCTTTTATTCTAAATTTTGAAACCAATGCCTTCAACTTTTTATTACAAAAATGATTGCTTTCATCACTAAAGATCTCCTTGGGTGTTCCAAACAGACAAAATATATTTCCTTAGAAGTTTTAAAACACTCTTTCCTTCACAATTCAACAATGTTGCAACTTCAACCCACTTGGAGACGTAGTCTACTGCTACCAAAATCTGTGTGTTCCTTAGGGAAGGTATGAAGGTTCCCATAAAATCTATTACCTAAACATCAAATATCTTAACTTCTAATAAACATTTTAGGGGTATTACATCTTTATTTGAAATATTGCTTATCCGCAGGCATCTATCACAAGTTTTCACATTATCATTTGCATCATTAAACATGGCAGGCCAAAAAAATACATATTATAATGCCTTAGTTGATGTTCCAAGTCATTTAAAATGAACTTCTGATTTAGAATCATGACAAGCTCTCAGAATATTGTTGACTTCTTCATAAGACACACACCACCTAAGAATTTCGTCCCTATATTTCCGAAAAAGATAGGGCTCATCCCAATAGTAGAATCTGAAATCATAAAAGAGTTTCTTTTCTGGTGGAAGTTTATACCTTACAAAATAATTCCATTGATGATGAAGTTTACAATGTCGGTGTATCATGGGGTGGAATTTTCAGAGATGCCAAGGAGTTGCTCATCCGGGCAATTTTCATTTATGTCAAGTAGAAATTCCTCTAAAATCTCCTGCTCAAGCCTATAAAAGTGATTGGCTGCCTGATTTTACGTACATTTCTGATCCACAACTTCCATATCAAACTCTTGTAACAATAATACCCGGTGAATCAAATAGGGTTTTGCATCCTGTTTTGTTATAATATATATAATATTGGTCAGTGTACACCCTAACTTTTGTACCTATTAGGTAGGATCTAAATTTATCAAATGTAAATACTACAACCAATAATTTCTTCTCTGTGGTGGTGTAATTCATTTGGGATACATTGAGGGTTTTACTAGCATATTAGATTCCATGAAATGTCTTCTTTCTCCTTAATCCTATCATTACTCCTACATTATAGTCACTTGCATCACAAAATAACTCAAAGGGCAAATCCCAATCAGGTGCAACAATCTTGGGGGCAATTGACCCGACACGCAACTACGTAAATATTTATACTCCATGAGATTTCCAAAAATTTTTCACAAATTATACTAGCGACTAGTGTGAATAAATGAAATGATTTTAAAAATATATAATAAGTCTTCACAGTAGAGGTACTACGCAAGTATATATATCGTTTCAAGTAATATAGAGTTTTCTTTAAAAACCCCAGTATCGAACCCACAATGAAAGCTATAACTCTTAATATTGACTTGCAAAATCTCTATCTAAATTGTTGATAAATATAAAATAAGAGTAAATGTTGAAATATTTGCAAAACATTAAGACTAAATTTAAGCAAAAAGTAATGACAAAGTTTAAGAGTTTAATAAAGTTCAAGAGATTAATAAAGTTTAAAAGTGAGTTTGAAAGTTATGAAAAGATCTTTCCCCTTGCAAAGTGATGTTAATCAATATGGGATTTGAATGATTAAAAATATGAAATGATATATTGTGACAAATTGGAGAATACTTATCATTTACCCCATCTCTGTGTTAGCAAAGAACATTGACTAACCTAATGTTTCTATACAGTTTGAATAGTAGTGTTAAGTAAATTCTAACCTCTCATTTCTGGATTACCACAGTGCCCACTCTATAGGACCTACTAGAGACCCTCAGATCCTAACTTAAGATTGAATTGATAAAAGAATCCACTCTATCACCCTAGAAATATCAATTCTACACCCATCAAAACTTATCTCCCTATCTATTTGCACTCCCCCTTAGACACTCGCAACGGCTCTTTCTAGAGTGAAGTGTGGCATTCACAAGTTGGGTGAAATCATAACCCTCCCAGGTCATTAAGTTTCTCAATTGATTTTAACCTCACAAGTGGCAATTTGTAAAGTCAATGAAAAATCGGTAGAAATATCATCTCAATTTTTAAAATAAAAATAAATCTTTATAACCATTCTCATCCAACATGATTAATTCCCAAATTCAAGGAGAAAGAAAGGGAACTACTCAAAATTTATGAAAATAAAACAAAAATACATGATTTGTAATGAAATCCAAGTCTTAACAACAAAAACTTAAACACGAATGCAAGATACCTTATATCTTTTCCCCATGCAATTCCCGGAGTCTCCTTAAAGAAATTCTCCAAACTATTGCACAAACTTTTGCTCACATGCACAAATAAAAAAACAAAAGTAAATCTTCCTAAATCCTTTTAACGTCTACCCCAAAAAGTCCTCTCAAAGTCCTTTCCGTCCAGAATTTGGCCCTATTAATAGATCTCTGAAAATAACCAAGGGTCTCTTCAAGCAACCCATCAAAATCAACCAAATTCAATGCAACTTCAAGAAAATTGGTCGGTCTGGGGTGCTATAGCGCCCAGTTTGCTCAATAGAAGGAGCTATGGTGCCAAGGGTGGCGCTATGGCTCCATACAAAATTCTTCATTTTTGCTCCATTTTGCCTCTTTTTCTTTAAATGTCCTTCCATGTACTTGAAACAAAAAACATGCAAAATATTTTCATTTAAAGTGCAATATCATCAGAAGTGTGCATAAAATGTCTATGAAATGTTCACTAAAAATAGGTAATTTTCAGGTGGATCAATTCCCCAAACTTAAATGATACTTATCCTCAAGTAACTCCTTATACTATGTAAAATTTTATAACTTATGGTATTGAGTTTTACTTACAAATTCCTATAGTATTTTTCTTATAAATGTAATAGTAAAACTCTAAAAATTTTTTTAATAATGGATGTTAAAACTAAAATGTAAGAATATTTAGTACTCAAGTCTAAGAGTTCTGATTTTCTATTCATTTCAAGAATAACTACAATTTATCATAGTGAGGATCTTTAGAAGAATTATAGGAAAAAAGAATTTCATGAGAACTCTATTAGTAAGAGTGCTAATACTTTAAAAATAATTTTAGAAAAGTAATTAAGTCCCTTTCCTTAAGATGATTTAAGTGAAACCAATTTTCAATTTGGCATCTCATCAAGCTTCTCCTCACATATATTTTCCTTTTTTTTCTTTTATTTTTCTTTTGATATTTCTTTTCTTCTTTTTTAGGATAAGTTTCAATCATTTCTTTTCTTTTCATGTCATGTAAGGATTATTATATTTGGATAGTCTTTAATGATTTTGAACTCCACCATCCTCTTTTTAAAGATAAAAACTTCCCACATTTCCTTAATTAACAATTGTGTATTAGCTTTGAAAAAGATTTTTCATAAAGTCTCAATTCTTTCTTTTTAAGTGTTAATCTAAGAGCCTTAATATTTTTAAAAATACAATTTTCTTTACTCTAAATAGTAAATGCATAATCTTATACTCTTATAATAAATATCTTAACTCTAGAACTAACATTTATTATTAAAACTTTCACTCAAGTCTTCTATAACATTTATAAAATGAAAAATATAGTTATCTAAAGCTAACCATACATACTAAAGGTTATGTTAAAATAATTTAAAAAAGAAAAATAGTTTATTGAGGACAAATAAGGTTTAGTTCTTAAAAAAAATTTTCTCCCTTCCACCAAACTTAAATTTTTTATTAATTTAAAACAATATAGTTCATGAAGAAAGAGACAAATTTTGAAAATTGTAAATAGAAAAATAGTACAGGTGCTAGTAGTAAAGATAGGTGTTGAACAGTAGTAAATCTAAAATTAGTATGTATAACAATAAAGCACAAAGTAAAAGACTACTCTAGCACACAAATAATATAAACTTGAGCAAAAGGTAAATAGTAAAACAGTATAACAAAAAGGTGCAACAAATCAGTTCAATACAAATGTACACCTAAGTAACTAAATAAAGCACAAACATAACACTCCAACGATAGCACATCAAATGACCAACAAAAAAAATCTAGATATAAGATCTACAGTAAAGTAAAAATACTTTAATTATCCTTTTCCTCATCATCATCACCAAAATCAATATCCTCCATTTCTCCATCACTCTCATATGGAGAAAATCTGGGGCATGTAGAAAATTGTACTGAGTGTTCGCTCTTCAGAAATTTCACCAGAGACTCATTAAAAGATATATCATAATCATATATCCTCTATAGATACTCATCATTATATGATTAAAACAAGCCTCTAATCCTCACATTTGATTTTTTAAAGATATAATATCACCTTGTTGAATGATTATCTACTTTAGAATAATGTCTAAAGTAGGAGTATTAGATGTGGAAGGTCTAGAAGCTAAAGCTGAAGTAGAAGGAATGTCAAAACCTCCACTCCGGAATCCAGAACTAGTATGCTTTCCATACCTCTCTAAATTTGTTTTTCCAATGGGATTATGAGGTGGTAAAATTACCTCCCATGGCTCATACTTAACTTTAAATTCTATGCACATGGTGGAAATAAGAGAAAGATAACCCATACCTCCAATTGTTCCTCCTTTAGAGGAAATAATCATGATCTTGTAAATGAGAGAGCCAATATCTATATGTTTCCTCATTTGAATGCAACAATTCAAAATGGCTATCTCTGGGGTTACCTCACTAAACTGGTTAGTTGAAAGTATTCTACCAAAAATAAAATAATGTCAGGCACGAGAATGAACATTATGTTTTGAAAAAGGAAAGTTTACCTGACGTCTTTTCCTGATCTTCCAAACTCCATGTCCGTCAGTCAAAAATCCCATAAATTCATTAAGCTCGACATCAGTAGGGTTAATTTTTTAATGAAGAAAAGTAGGAACACTATGCATCTTGTAAATATGATTAATCCGAATAGAACTAATATCTATATATTGCCCTCTCACAAACACCAAATCATCGGATTTATCAGACAGGTTGGCATAAAATTCACGAATCACAAAAATCACAGCAATGACAGAGAAATATTAGAAGTTTTCCCACTGTCATTCAGAAATCAAATATTTAATAGTTCCTCCAGAACGAAGAAAACTTTGCTCTACAATCAATTTCTTAGATTGCAGATCTCCATACTATCCTGAGCTTTTGAATTACAATTTTTTTGTTATCAAAACTACTTTGTCCTCTACCCCTCTTCATCTTAGGAGCCATGTGAAATGTGAAAAATTAATTAAATAATATTTTCATTAAGTTCAAAATGTAACTTCATAAGGCTCCTACAAACACATTCTGAACCAAATATGCATTCAACCATGGATTTCTCACTATTTCATCAAAATTTTAAATTTTTGGCCTAACTATAATGTGGAAAGAATCCATGGTAAAATTAAAAATTTTCTATGTCAAAATGTATATCTTACCCAAAGAAGTTGAAATCTAAAGTTTGAAGATTTAACTCCAAACGAATCCAGTACAATTTCAAGCCCTAGAGGAGCAACCTGCAAAATAAGGGAGGAAGAATACGAACTAGGGGCAAAAATGGCAAAATATGGTGGTTCAGGCACTTAATAGCATAACTAGTTTGGTTTGGCGCTATAGCGCCTAGTTGTGGCGCTATCGCACCATGTACACGTTGATGAGTGGCGATATAGCACCTAATTGTGGCGTTATGGTGCCATTCATAATCATTCAGAGTTTTCATTTTTTTTATATTTCAAAATAGAATATAAAATCTAAGATTTTCAAACTCTAATATTCCATCTTTAACAACCATTTTAAAAGTTGTTGGGTTCTTCGTCATTCTAAAATTTAAATGTGCAACTACCAATCCAATCATTCAAACACATAAAACCAACTTTAAATAACAGAACTGAACTTGTTTCCTTATATTAATAATAAGTTGAATACAAAAGACACAACATAGACTTAATTAGATGTCAATACAAGCCTAGATAAACATCATGAAGTGCTAGAGCCACTGTAATAACAAAGTCAGCACACCACACATAAAAACTTAATACAAACACAAATCTTCTATTTAAGAGTCCATCTAGGGGTAGTTTTGAACAATGGTGTCAACCTCCTTTTCACCCTCCAAATAATTATGATCAAAAGATGATAAAAACGAGCACGAGGAAATTCTAATGCAACCTTATCGTCAATCTCTTTGTTGTTGCTATACATACTTACTTGATAGTCTTGGAAACACGCCAAATGATTGAATTGGAGTTTCAAATCTCAATCCAAATTTTCATACAGGTTGAACAAGTCTCTATACTTGGTGGCAGATGAGATATCTCCTCTTCAATTTTCCCAATTTTATCCATAAGCCGCTCCAGAATTAATGCTAAGAATCCGTTGAAGTAGGTCTAAGCATCCTTATGCATCATCTTCTTGTCTTCAAACTTCCCATTGATATTACTCTCCATGTTCTCTAAGTAAGAATGAATTTTCTATTCTCTACTCCCTGTAGAATGCTTAGAACTGTGGAGGGGATGCCTCCTTTCCCATTTTAGGCAATTTTATAGAAAATAAGAGGGCAAAAAACCAAAATTTTGGCAATTTAGGTGAGTTATTCGAACTGTGACGGTATAGCACCAATCCAAAATTTTCACATGTTGAATATCTTTCCTCCCCTCCTCATTTTCATCAAAAAAATAATGCTTTGTGTTGTTTTAATCATGTAAAACTCAATATCAGTTCATAAACTCATCATAACAACAATCACTAATCAAATCAATACACACTAATAACTATAAGTTGCCTCCCACAAAGCGTTTGGTTTAACATCGTCAGCCTAATTATCTAATGCATTGATTTGGTTGTCCCAACACTATGATCTCTTCCAATGTAGGACTATCTCCACTGATTTAAGAATTTAACCTGTGTCTATTTACCTTAATCATTCTTTTAGTTTTAGGATCTTCAATATCAACAACACCATATGGATAAACTCTTACCATAATAAATGGCCCTGACCACCTAGACTTAAGTTTTTCTGTACATAATTTTAATCTTGTATTATATAATAGAAATTATTTTTCAGGCTCAAAATTCTTTTTTGAAATCCTCTTATCATGCCACATTTTCATTTTCTCTTGATAGATTTTAATATTTTCATAAGATTCATTTCTTATTTCATCAAGCTCATTTAATTGCAATAATCATTTCTTTCCATCATCTTTCAAATTATAATTAAACTTTTGATAGACCAATAAGCTTTATGCTCTAATTCAACTGGACAAGCTTTCCCATATATAAGCCTATGTGGTGAAATTCCTAAAGGAGTTTTGAAAGCAGTCCTATAGGCCCAAAATTCACTATCAAGTCTAACAGACCAATTTGTCCTATTAGGATTTACAATCTTTTCTAATATTCCTTTAATTTCACGATTTGATACTTTTGCTAAACCACTGGTTTGAGGGTGGTAAGCTGTGAAATTTGATGTCTAATCCCATACTTTTCAGTTAATGTTTCAATTATTCTATTTTTAAAATGACTTCCCCCATTTATAATGATTACTCTAAGCATTCCACTTCTTGTAAAAATATTTTTTCTTTAAAAATTTTGCAACACTCTTAGCATCACAATGAGGTAAAGCAACTGCTTCAATCCAATTAAAAACATAATCCACAGTTATGAAAATTTAACATTTTCCAGAAGATGGTATACATGGTCCCATAAATATAAACCCCAAAAATAAAAAATTTCAACTTCCAGAGTAAAATTTAGTGGTATTTCATTTCTTGTAGAAAAATTGCCTACTCTTTGACATTCATCACATGATTTTATGTAGGTATTAAAGTCTCTAAATAACGCAGGCCAATAAAATTCATATTGTAAAATCTTAAATGCATTTTTATCAACCCCAAAATGTCCCTCAAAATCTGATTTATGACATTTTTTGCATAATTTCCTAGGTTTCTTCTATCGGTACACATCTTTGAATAACTAAGTCCTTACATTGTTTATATAACTAAGGGTTATCCCAAAAGTAAAATTTTGAATCATGAATGAACTTTTTAATCTGATGGCTATCTAATTCGTAGGGTAAAATGTTACTAACCAAGTTTTTAACTATATCAGCATACCACAAAATTTGACATTCATTAATTGCATATTGATCAAAGAAAAATATGTTGAGATTTTCATACCTATGTTACACTATTTTTTATGATATTACACTTTAAAGAAAGGTATTTTTGATATTTTGTTGCAGGAGTGATGAATTAGGGTCATTGAAGCAAAAAGATACAAAAAGAAGCGAATTTGGAACGAAAATGACCAAAAATGTGAAGATTTGAACTAGGGCGCCGACGGCGAGCTTAACTGCAACGACGACAGACTTTTCCCAAGACTCCAGATTTAATTCACTTAGAAGGACCGCTGACGGCGCCCTCGAGGCCGCCGACGACGAGCTCGGCAGTTATGTCCAACATGCATTGATGAGGACGAATTTTGGAGGGATGCTTAGGCAACTCTTGGGAAAACTCATCCACATCTTTAAAGAGAAGACTTTGGCTGAAAATAAGAGAAGAGACTCAAGAGTTAAGTGTTTGGAAAGTGTAGAGACTCTAAATTGTTAGGAATTCTTCGAGAGATTGTAAGAGTGGAGGGAAAGTGAGAGATTTCTTCCTCCTTGCCGCTTCGAAGGGAATTGCTTGTGTTGTAAAGAAAGGAAGAGATTCAGAGGAACTTCAAGGAGTGTTCTTGGGGAGAAATTAGAATTTGTGTGCTGTAAAGAAACGAAGAGATTCAGATGAACTTTGAGGAGTTTGCTTGGGGAGGAATTAGAGATAAGTGTTATTTACTTGTTGTAGTTTGTATGACTTTATTTTTATATATAAATTCTGAGTTTTGTCGTATCTTTCCCATGAGTTCTGAGTAATTCTCTCTGTCTTTCTCTTTGTCTTGAGATTTTGTGAAACAGTGATTTGAATTGGTTGAGCCTTGAAAATGTTAAAGAAGTTGTGATGATCTTTGCACTTTGATCTGAATTTACTTTCAATCTCGCCAATTGATTTGTTAAAATATGTTGAGTTTTACAACTAAAGTGAAGATTACATCGAAGATTCAGGGAGGTCAAAGCTCTTGGAAGTTAGGTGCAAATAAATAGAAAAATAAAATTATCGGGCGTAGAATTGGAGATTTTAGAGTGACGGACTAAAATCCTCAATTTGGTCCTATCATTTGGGTGTTGAAGTGTAGATGTTAGCCCTCAGGGAGGAGAACGTGGGAGCTTCGAAGTGAGAGTCGGTATCCTCCCAGCTTGGCTGCAGATTCAGTAACCAAGCATAGGATTAGTCAATGTTCTTTATGCCTGGACCAAAAAGTAAAAAATAGGTATGCTCCTATTTGACACAATCCAATTTGAACCGATTCACTTTATCCATTCACTATAATTTCTTGACGAGGAGAATGATGTTTTCTTATATATTGAATATCACATTAAAAAATCTTATTAGTATAATTAATTATTTAAGAGTTATTAAAATTACATATTTATTTCAATTGTCTATTAGTATAGATAAGCAATTTGAATTATATTGTTGTGATTAAGTATTGCTTTTCTAAAATCTTAGTTTGTAGTCATAAGCAAATTGAATTCCATTGTTGCGATTAAGTATTGCTTTTTCTAAAATCTTAGTTTGTAGTTCTATATAAGCAATTTGAATTCTACTGTTGCGATTAAGTATTGTTTTTCTAAAATCTTAGTTCGTAGTTCTAATATTACTCCCTGTGGGATTGATATCTAGGACTCCATTAGAGCCCTATATTACTTGAGCAATACGTATACTTGCGTTCATAAGTGTGACTTTACAATTCTTGAATATTTTATAAATACATCTTTATCGAATCTATAACTGTTATTAATTTTTTAGTGCAATTGCTGAGGAATTAAATCTTTTAGCAGCGGTATTAAATATTTATATTTTTGAGCATATATAAAGTTGTTGCACATATAATTGTTCATCAATAAAAACTTCATTTATTTCATCATTAAAGTTAGCATTATTTTCCTGTTCACACCTTAAAAAATTATTGGCTATCTGATTATATGTACTCTTCATATCCATAACTTGAAAAAAAAATTTTGCATCAGAAGAACCCATCTAATTAATCTTGTTTTTGCATCTTTCTTCATTATTAAATACTTTATAGCGGACTGATCAGTATACTGACCCGACCCGCAATTACATAGTAATTTAGCTTCCAACCAAAAACTTGACTCAATTTATATTTAATGGTTAGTGTGCAAAATCAAAATTTTATAAAATATAGAAAATAGTTCACACACTAGGGATTCTGCGCAAGTGCGTGTATCGTTTCAAGTAATATAGTGTTTTCTTTAAAAACCCTCATATCGATCCCACAGAGAAGCGAGGTAATAAACTTGTTAGGCTAATTCTAGTCTACTACTATTAGGTCTTAATTTAGAATTCTGATTAAAGTGGTTTTTAACCACTCCTAAATGAAAATATTAAATCTAAGATCTAACAACTACTCTTATATGAAAATATTAAATCGAAAGATAACACTTTCTGTATGAATTGGATTGGAGAATTTTGAGATGTTAAAAACTATTATTATTATGTAGTGAATTAGATTATTCAGGAATAAGATACATAGAATTCAATATCGCCAATGAAAATAGGAGCAAAATTGATAAAAATCTAGCTTGTCACTCAAGAAACAACCAATTTACACCCATTAACAAATATTTCCTTAAGATTACATTCAACTACATTAAATATTGTAATGTTCTAAATAGGAGCACTTTTATTCTTTATCCCCTTTATGAGAGACAAATGACACTAACTAATCAAGAGTTTGGTCCCTAAATCCATGATTAGGCTGGAAAGATACTGGCTCTCACTTCAGATTTCCCACATTCCCCTCATTTGAGGGTGAACATCTCGCTTTAATTTCCAAACATTTGTACTAGATTGGTGATCTTAATTTGTCACCCTAAAATCATCAATTTTGTTCTCATCAAAGTTTATTTCCCTATTTATTTGCACTTAACCCCATGCACTACATTCTCATCCATGAAATCAAATGTGGTTCCACATTGTTGAGAATTACACTGCCCTCTCACATCTTAATGCAATCACAAAAAATTTTAACATTACAACAGGCCTAAATTGCAATGTAAATGATTTTCAAGTAAAAATCATCACATTTATAATCAAAACTTAAGCTAACATGCATCCTAAAATCCTAAACATGAACCCTCCTCATTGCAAAAGAAATGTAAAATGAAAACAATGGCATAATCTACTCATGCCACTATTTATTAACAAGAAGAAAGAGTAAGAAAAACTACTCACAAAGCACAAAGAAAACACAACAAAAAACTTTATTACATCAAAGAAAATCCAGTTTTTACAAAATCTTAAGATAATAAAGAACACAATACTTACCTTTTTCTTTTTGAAAGAAAGATAAATTTTTCTTTTTGAAAGAAAGATAAAGATCTTTCCCACAAAGTCTCCTACTAATCCATACAATGCTAGTACCATTCCTTACAGGTTCTCTCAAAATCCCCTCTCCAATCTCTTCAAAAAATGAAGAAATCTAAATTTCTACTCCTATTTCATGATCTCCAAGCATTTCTTTCTACACTCATGCAAATACTCTCTCTAAAAATCCACCTCTATGCTCCTCATGAGAGGCGCCAAGCCCTTCTTTTTAAAGAGACACAAAGCACCTCCTTTTCCCAAGAGACGCATCTCTTCACTCCAAGAGACACGCATATTCACTCCAAAAGAAACACCACTTCATCCAAAAGCCTTTCCAATTGTCTAGATTCATTGAACCACTCAATAAGGCATGCAAGTTGTTTAGAATCTTTCAGAACATCCCAGAATAAACCAAAATCATCAAAATTTTGCCCCTTAACTATTTTTTAAACGCCAGTTTCAGGTACATAGGCATTGTCTTCTCTATCTTCTGGCGCATTGGCGCTACCCTCCAGGCAACTCTTTATTTCATCTTCATTTTGCCCCCATTTTAGTTTCGTGTTGCTCAAAATTATTATATTTATAAAATATAAATGATAGTAACATTTCTTTAAAGTGTAATTTCATTCAAAGACATGTGGTAAATGTAAAGAAGATTGATAATTGAAAGTCATATCAAAATGTGTTAGGTCAGAATTTTCTTCCTTGCTCATTTTGAGTCCAATTTGCAGCGTTTTTGCTTCATTTTCTCCATAAGTCCATTTCATGTACCTGGAACCAAAAACATGCAAAATATCTTCCTTTAAAGTGTAATATCATTAAAAATGAGTATAATATATATAAGTAGTCATTTTTTTAAGCGTGTCAAAAGATGTTACTTGTCTTCAAATAATACTATAAATTTTAAAACTAAAATTGTTAACTTGCGGTTGTGGGTTTCTTTTAGATGACATAAATTTTTGTTTTAGAAATGTTATAGTCCAACTTAAAAGAATTTATCGTAAAGTGGATGATATCTAAGGTATCAAAACATTTAGTATTAAATTTAGGAATACTCATTTTCTATTTAATTCAGACTTAATTGAAATTTTTCCAAACATGGGATTTTTAGAAAAATATTAATTTCAGAATTTATAAATTCTATATTGAAAATAATTTTTACTAATAATTTTTTATATTAAGCATAGTATTGACCTTAAGTTTTCTTCCTTAGCAAGATTCAAGTAAAATCAATTTTTAGTTAGGTTCTATTCATCAAGCTTCTCCTCCTTTTTTTCATTCTTGTCTTTTTTCCTTTTCTTTCTCTTTTCTCTTTCTTTTTTTTTTCTTTTCCTTTTTTTTCATTTTTTTTTTCATGTTCTTTTTAATCCTTTTTTTTAATGTAAGGATTGTTATATCTAGATAGGACTTTAATGATTTTGAATTTCACTATCCCTTTTCTAAAGTTAAAAACTTATTTTCTTTCCTTAACTTAAAATCAAGTATTAGTTTTTGAAAAAGAATTTTCATAGAATCTAAATTCCTTAAAAAGTATTATTCTAAAAATCTTTAATTTTTTAAAAATTCAATTTTTCCTACTATAAATAGTAAAATCATTTCCCTAATATTTTCTACTAAACATCTTAACTTTAGTTTCATTCTTTTTTACTAACTTTTCTACTAAGTTCCCCAGTATCATTTCTAAAATTCAAAAGTTTAGTATCCTAAAGATAACCCCACATATCATATTTCATTTTAAAAGTGATATCGAATTCAATACAGACTACTGAGGACAAATAAAATTTAACTTTGAAAGTTATTTTTTTCATCACCCCCCCCCCATACTTGAATTTTTAAATATTTTTCAATCAATTCCATAAAATGTAGCAGGAAGAAAAAGTAAAAGTTAAATCCACTAGATACTACAACATCCTATTAAATTTGTATACATGCTTAATCAGGATAGAATGACTGCAAGAGAAAATAACTCTAGCCTAAATCATGCTTACAATAATATTAAACTAAAATGAAGTATACTAACTTTAAAATATATTTTTCTTGCTAGCCCTAAACTTGATTTTTAACATGTATAGCATTCACTACGGATAATATAAGAAGAAAAAAAAATAGTTCAAAAATTCTATCTATCATAATCTCTATCAAAAACATCTACAAGTATTCATCGAAATAGAATAGATGTAGCAAAAAGGAAATATAAACTAAACATGCCAGAATAAAATTTGACTAAACAAGTCTAACTAGCATGACAGGTATCAACATAGGAATATAAAAATGTTCTTTAAGTCCTATTTAAAGTAGTAACACAAAAACAATCATAAAATATAAACACAACACACATGTTAAATGAGGTTAATTCATCATTTAACTCATCAAATCTCACTACCTTACTTCCAATTTCTAACGGAATCACTACACAGATATATTATTTTATAGAGTATAATCCCATGATACAATTACCCTTGATGTATTGTTTCATGTGCACCAACCTCAGGCATCACCTTATCCTTTTAATTAAGCACCTCTAACAGTTATAAGGATAGTGTAAATCATTCACATGTTTTGCGACCCTGTCGAATCAAAACTAAGTTAGAAAAAGGAAGTAACCAAATCTAGATGGAATTGTCACAGTTCAAATTCATGATGTCCCTTGTAAAACTCAAGTTCGATTAAGGCTCGAGTCGTAGTGGATTTGTCATTCCAACTCTTACAAGAAAATCACCTCCCTCATGACATACACAAAGATCAAATCAAACCACTAACAATCCAAACATCCACAAATCATCAATCAAACTAATCAATCCACACAAAAGAAAACATAATACAATGCAAACAATCACAACTCATGATCATACTAAATCAAACCACACTGATAGTCATGGGTTGCCTCCCATGAAGCGCTTGGTTTAACATCAGCAACTTAACAAATGATTCCTCCTGGAGCAAAATTCCATTTAATTAATCCTTGGTTAATTGCCCAATCTTTTCCAGATCTAGGGATTCCTACAAAATCCTTGAATTTAAATTTTTCTGTCAGGTTTTTCTTTTCATTTTGATTAAAATTATTGTTTCTCAAGTCTATATCAAGATCTAATATTCAGTTAATAATTTTTTTACATTTTCATATTAGTATCATCCTGAAAATTTATAAGAAATGGATCTCTATATGATAATTCAATATCTCCCAAAATTGGATCGAGTTTTCTTTAGATAATTCAGATTCTTGATCAAATTCCAGTGGGATATTCTTTCGTCTAAAGTTATCTTTTAATTCTTTCCATTGGTACTGAATAAATGGTGGAGGTGGTCTTTCTATATTTATATTAGTTGAGGAAATAGGTTTTTCTAATTCCTTAGGAATTTCTTTTATTGTTTTTCAATCTCCTTATCCTCATTTCTCAACTCAATGTTCTTTTGAAATATATCCTCCAATTCACTTCTAATTCTTTGTCTGATATCTTTATCTTGCTCGTTTTTGTCTTCCTTAAGGTCTATCTCAATGTCACTAAGTAAAATTTTTGGAGGATAATTGTTAATTGCATTAATAGTCTGCTCTAGTCGATTTTTCATACTTCTAATAGCGACCCCTTGACTCTCTAACTCACTCAGCATTTGAATAATAAGCTTTTTTAATAAATCCTTCTCCTTGTTTTGTGAGTTGAAGCTAAAATTTTGAGGAAAAGAAAGTTCATTGTTAAAATCACCATGACTATTCTAATTACATGTCTGATTAAATTGATTTTCTTCCCAAAATTGGTTTTCTCCTCCAAAATTTTTATTCCAGTTAAAGTTTGAATAATTTTCCCAACCTGGGATGTAATAATCAGAATAAGGATTATTTATCTCATGGCTAGTTTCAAAAGAGTTAATCTCAATCAATTGTCCAAATAAATTTTCCTCAATATTTGGGGGCCCTTGAGGATAACTTTCTACATATTGATCTAAGTTCCTCACAATATTTGCAACCTGAGAAGTTAAAAAAGTAAGCATATCTTCTTGAAAATTTTTCACTCTCTTGGGGTTTACTCTTTCGAAGCTACTAAATTATAATATAAATCTGAATATTCATTGTATTTTTGATTCGTCATTTTTAAATTAAATTCATGGAGTCTTTTCTGATTCATAATCCTCCTAAAAGTTCTCTCCAAATATGAATCATAAAATTCGAGGTCTGCTGCTCCTGAACTGTACATAAAAATTTAAAGACTTAACTAATAAGATAGAAATAAAAAATATTTTTCGTATTTTGGATTTTCTTTAAAAAACACACACAAATACACTAGATAATAATATATAATTTTCAAACCTAAGTCTTACAGGTTTAACTAAAATTCTTCTAAAGTTCTTACCGTTGCTTTCCCGGCAACAAAACCGAACACTTGACCCGGTCGGCAATTACATAGTAATTTAGCTTCTAAAATATGGCCAAAAATTTGACCCAATTTATATTTAGCTGCTAGTGTACAAAATCGAAATGTTATAAAATATAGAAAACTGTTCTCATACTAGGGGTTATACGCAAGAGTACTTATCATTTCAAGTAACATAGGGTTTTCTTCAAAAACCCCAGTATCATTCCACTGAGAAGCGAGGTAAAAAATCACTTATGCTAATTCTAGTCTAATACTATTAAGTCTTATTTTTAAATTTTAATTTAGTGATTTTTAACTAATCCTAAATGAAAATATTAAATCTAAGATCTAACAATTACTTGTAAATGAAAATATTAAATCTAAAAATAACAGTTTCTAGATGAATCGGTTTAAAGAATTTTGAAATGTAAAAAACTATTATTCTTATGTAGTGAATTAGATAATGTTTAGGAATGAGATACATAGAATTTAATATCACCATTGACACTAGGAGCAAAATTGATAGGAATCTAGCCTGTCACCCTAGAAAAAACCAATTTACTCCTATGAACAAATATTTTCTTATGATTGCATTCAATTACAATAAATATTGTAATGTGTCAAATAGAAGCAATTTTATTATTTATCATATTTATGAGCGACAAAGAACATTGGTTAATCCAGAGTTTGGTCCCTAAATTCTTGGTTAGGCTGGAAAAATACTGGCTCTCACTTGAAAGTTCTCACGTTCCCCTCACCTGAGGGCTAACATCTTGCTTTAGTTTCTAAGGATCTGGACCAAATTAGTGATTTTAGTCTGTCACCCTAAAATCATTAATTCAGCACTCGTGAAAGCTTATTTCTCTATTTATTTACACTCAACCCCATGGACTACATTCTCATCTATAAAATCAAATGCGGTTTAACTTTGTTGAGAATTACACCGCCCTTTCGAATCTGAGTGCAGTTACAACAAATTTTAACATTACAACAGACCTGAATGGCAATGTAAATGAAGTGTTGACCTCACTTTTGGTTGAGGTCTAGAAATTTCTTTAGTAGCCTAGGTCTAGCCATAGGACTTTCCTATTGACTAGTCTTAGAAAACTAGAAAAGGTACCCTCACCATTAGAAACTCAAAAATTCTTCTCTTTACTCAATTTGAAGTTCCACATATTGGTCCTAACCTCTAGCACTTAGTAGGTAAGATCATTATGAGGGAACTCAAG
>JXCR01140323.1:1793-19710 GCA_002079205.1 Phalaenopsis hybrid cultivar
AAAATGTTACTAGTCAGGTCGTGCGTCATAAAATAATGTGATAAAATAAAACTAATTGAGTGAGAAAGGGCTAATTTTAAGAGAGACTATTGGCAAAATAGCTATTGGAAATAAATTAGTAGAAACTAGTTTTAGGTGGCTAGGGCATGTGTAATAGAGTAGAAATAATATCAATAGAATTAATGAATATAAATTGTAAAATGTTATGAAAGAAAAGATATGGACAAAAGCTACCATGACTAAAAATTGTACAAAATAATGCACGTAATGGAGTTAATGTCTAATATGACACTCAACATATATGCATGGAGGATAGCTCCAAGCAGATCCGAAATAGTTCAGATAAGGATAAATGATGCCAAGAATCAAGCAGATTATTGTGAGGATAATACATCAATTTAGCATCTGTTCATTTACAATGTAAGATAAGTGTTAGTTAACTTTTATCCATTCAGCTCTCATAAAAATGCCCAAGTGCGAAGAGAAATTCATGAAGACTTCCAACAATGCCTACAGGATAATAATGATAAACTTTGTCCTAAGATGGTTAAAAAAGTACCATAATTTAACAACAAGATGTATCATAAATTCATAAAAAAAAAGTTCTATGAAAATGATTGCATTAAACAACTAAAAACAAATGAAAGTTACTGAACTGGTTGACCATTTTGTTGTAGAAACATTGCAACAATACAAATAGCTTTCGAACTAACATAAATGGTTGCCAATAAACCAAACTGAAGCACTACTGAATACCTTTGAAAACGAGGGTTCACTATCATTAATATCCAAAAAATCACGATGAATAATTTCTATATCTGCATATCAAGTTAAGTCATACAATATGCTTACACAAGCACATACATACAAGAAATTCTAAAAAATAATAAATCATGCTGACATTAATAAACTATTTTCATTGCCATGCATTTCTGCTATAAGATTCAGCTATCCTGGATGTAATAGACTTTAGTGCAACCCACTTATCAAGAAAAATATCATAAGAATCGAGATCATCAAAGCCTTTTCCTTTCTAGCGATAAGGGAAAAACAGCAAAGTAATGAAGCCTACAAATCTTATATCATGTCATATACTTTAAAGCATCCAGCGTACATATTAGCCAAATAGAGCTAGCTATATCCTTTGTAAGGTTTAGACCACTATAAGTATTTTTCCTTCATACATTTAAGCGATCCTACACAAATCAAGTGAATTTAATAAATTTGCCAGATGAGGGTTTCAAGAAGGATCAAAAAGAGGAAATGCTATATTCAAATCACCGCTCACAACTATCCCAAAACCATAAACCTTTCAATCATTCCATCGGGTTAGCACAATGAATTTATGTAATGATTTTGCAGCAAAATACCTACTCAGAAGCATGTCTTTCGGCACAGTGGTATCCAGAAAAGAATCATACGGTCAAACTCAAACATAAGAAAACTTCAATGGAAGGATACCAGTACAACCGAACTATATAATAACTAATTCATATAAAAAAAATTAAAAAAAAAATTGTGGATACTAAGTGCCCCTGACCGTTTGATAGTATCATCCAAGTGTATGAGCCTTTTCTTGTTAATTTCACATGCTATTATTTTTCCCTTGCCTTTCATGAGTGCAGCGAGGTGAGAAGTTTTGTTTCCAGGAGCAGCGCAAGCATCAAGAACCTACACAACCAAAAAGAAGAAAATATCAAAATGATTCCAGGACTATTTGTATATGAACTTTTTAGTCCCAGATATTGAATATGTTCAATTTAGTCCCTTGAATCATCAAATATATGATCTAAAAATAATTTTTCTGTAAGATTATTTTAAATCAAATTTGAAGATTCAGGGGACTATTTTGGATTAAAGTTGAGGAGCCCAAGAATTAAATTAGACACATTGGATAATATGGGATTAAAATGACCATTCATAAATAATCCAAGGATCATTTTTGACCTTTTTCTCCAAATCAGAAAAGAAAGAGTTGGTAAAAATATAAAATGGTGCAAAAAACAACTAAACAAATTGAAGAAATGAATAAGACTTGCATTATCAAAACACTAAGCTAATTTTTGGTGGCATCTTAAAGTACAATTTGTAAATAAAGTTAATTTCATGAATAAAATTGCATAAAATTTATCTGTATCCAGATGTCAAGCTATATATGATGTAGGTTACATAACATCATCTTTGGAAACATAGAAACAAAATGGAAATTAAAGCATATGCTAAAGAGGCATTCAATTCTATTTCAGATGAGAACTGATTATACTGTAGGTTACATAACATCAATTAATCAACAAAGGAAATATAGAAAACGAGAATAAGAAATATCACAACTATGACAAGCAGACCTTCCATCCTGGTTTTGGGCATAAGGCGACAGCCACCATAGAACTTGCCTTCCCCTGGAGAATAAAAAGAAATATTAGCAATTGAATGTAAAAAAGAACCAGGAATCTGAAGCGCTGAATATCAATTTATATGCTTAACGATTCACTATGTTCCATGATCTAAGGCGCATTAATGTAAGATGCATTAGACAATGTTCTTTAATTTTACTTTAAAATATAACTGTCAATTTTATCTTATGGCAAATCAAAATTGAGAGGCATTAGCATCAAACTCATTTATTGCATTTTTACTGATTTTCTGAGCTGTATTTCACTCAAGTCCCTGTGGATATCCATACTTCACGTTAAATACAGGTAGAAGAAGATATTTTTGGGTATAACCGATGCAGTTCTATGTTCTTGCAAGTAATTTGACTGAAAGATGCAACCAACAGCGTATTCTATGTAAAATTATCATACATCTTATGTAATATAAATTGTTCCCCGATCTCAAGGTGTTACCTTTCATCCATCACCTTGGAATAATGAAAGGGCATTGTCTCCATAGCAAACATGGTCCAACCATACAGAGATGAGGCAAGTGACATTACAAGTAATTGGCATCTTAGACAAAAAATCATTACGAAGAACCATGAATGTTCATATTTGACATAAAATCCAATTTTAACTATGCCTCTTCATGACAGCTTCCTCGATAGGCCCATGGTTTGAATTTGAAACAGAAATAAAAATAGTAGACCATTAATATAGCTATACTAAAAATATTAAGGTTGTCAATGCACAAATTGGAAGGCATCATGCAGAAGGGTTTTGGCTTTAAAACGTGAAGTGCAAACAAAGCACATACTCAGTTACTTAAAGAACACATCATTGAAAATAATAGCATTATAGAGTAAAGGCAAGATGTTAAATTGGAGAAGTGGGAGTTTTGCATGATAAGAGAGTATAATAAGGATTAAATGTAAATTCTATGAATAAAGTTTTATGGATCTGAAGGCCTTAAAAAATCATTGATATCTAAAATGAGTGTGCGAAAATGCAAATGCAAGATGGATGTATGGCAAAACTACCAAGGATGAACTTAGAAATGAATATATTTGAGAAAAGCCTAAGCAATGTGGCCAAGAAAAAGCCCTAAAGTGATGATAACGTATACAATGAATGGTAAAAAATGTACCCATTAGACAAGTTGATAAAATCACTCTCAAAGAATCAAGAAGGTATAAAGGCTAAATCTAAAATTATATAGATAGAGATTATTCAAAATGATTTATGCAGTATAATTTTAACATCTCAAACAGCACTTAACATGATATGATGCAAAATAAAAATTAATAACATGGGCCGAGTTACGCCAAGGCTAATGTTGATGATGCTATTTAACCACCCTCAAATAAATCAAACTTCTGAAAATATAATAAGGCATTTTAAGTCAAATATAAGCAAAAAAAAAATTTACTATCACCTAGTAATAAATAGGACACAAACAGTGCCATGAGCAATGCACAATCTTGGTCCATCTTTGACATGGTATTCTTCAATTGATACAAAGTGGAGCACAAGCAACATGTTCTCTGCAAAGTAACTAAGGGTTGTTTGGGGCAACTGCAGCTTATTAATAAGCTGCTGTGCAGAAGCTGCTGCTACGGATAAGTCGATTATCTGTTTGTTTTCTGCAATTTGAAAGCAGCTATGTTGCAGTTTCTAGACAAATGAACATACCGCTGTATTGTAATGTTGTTTGCAACAAAATTGTTTATAACAGTATATTTCATACTTGAAAGCAAGAATTCAGAATACAATATTACAAAATAAAGATAGATATCTCGCTAAATAGTAAATAGCATGACTATTAAAATAACAGTTAATAATAAGATAACATTATTTTTAAAATGCAAATGGTGCATGTCACGAGATAAGTCGTCATCCAGGGAAACTCTCTATGACCAATCAATTTTAGCGGTAGAATCTTCCAGCCCATCTGACCACCTAAAATAGTAAAAATTTTATGTGATTATCCTTGGACACCCGTAAAACTGTCTTTTGTAGCTACGTGGCTGCTGCGAAGTATGCAAAGAATATTGTAGTTCGCAGCAACAGCGCAATCCTATGGAGGTACCGGAAATTCTCAAACTCATATTTCCTAAAGGCATAAAAACACATATCATTAGATACTAGTAAAAATTAATTAATTTTTCATGCAGTTGTGAGATTTCAGAGAATTCAATATATAATCCAACAAATTTGTCACTGCAATAAAACAACAAACCTTATAAAAATGAGTTATTGGTTGCCTTCAACCCACGTAATACCGAGCTCGTGTGTGTCACATATGCATATCACCAAAAAGAGTCATTCAGAAAAACCTCAAAAACAATAACACTTAAAAAGAACAGAAACTTAGTTGTCTTTATTTGGATTTCACAAATGATAACAAACAACAACATACATGTCATCCAACAGAACCCATAAGAGCACACAATCGAATGATTTTTGTCTCTTTAGCCCACATTATAGATGAGCCGACCCCTTTTGTCTTAACCATTGTATTACTAACATAAAAAAAAAACTAATCAACATAAATACAAATGTCACAATCACAACTCAAAATAAAATAGAAATGTCACAATAACATCACCAATGCCCCTCCACACTACACCACCTACACATCAACACTGCCACCACCTCCACACATCATCACATCAAGACAGTAACATATCCACAGCACCACTACCATCACCTCCACACATCAACACATCAACACATCAATATATCCACAACACCATTACCATCACCTCCACCCACCACACATTGACGACAGCAACACATCCACAACACCACTACCACCACCTCCACACAAACCACCACTACCACCACCTCTACACATCCACCAACACATCTATCAACGCAAACACAACCACACACCAACCACCACCTCCACAAACAAACCAGCCTGCACTGCTACCTCAAAAGCTACACAAACAAATTCACACACTAACACCTCCACATGCACCACCACCACCGCCTCCTCCACACACCAACACATCCACAACATCATTGTCATCACCTTCACTCAAAAATATATGGCTCATACACATTCCAAACAACACATTTATATTTTCAAACGATTGCGAGTGCAATCAACACCGCCACAAGAACATAATAAAGCAAACAGAAAACCATATTCTCACTGCATTCTCCTTTCCTATTTTTTTGCCTTTTTTTCTTAATTCTCACTATAAAGACAGGATTCACCAGAAAAACACCCCCACATATTCAAAATATACACAACACCCGAAACATTGATTTCTGCAAAAATCCATACCAATTTTCACATTAAAAAACAATAACTGAACAAAGAAAAGGCAGAGCAAAATCATAACTGCCTTGGATGTTAAGTATGCAAATATTCCAGAATGAAAAATGAAAGTGCAAGTCATAGGCTCTGTTCAGAGCAAAGCTCATGAACCGCACAAGAAAAAGCAAAGAATACCAAAATCTACCCCCATATTCTAAAGCCCTCCTCTAGGAATACTCTCCAAGAACGAACACTCTCAGCGGTGGAATCTTCCAGTCTATCTGCCCATCGAAAAAAGTCACAATTTTCTATGATTATCCGTAGACACATGTAAAACTGTCTCCCGTAGCTATTTGGCTGACGCGAAGTGAACAGAGAACACTGAAGTTTGCAGTAGCAGTACAATCCTCTAAAGGTACCATAAATCCTCAAGCTCATAATTCCTAAAGACTTAAAAATACAAAGTCTTAGACATAGCACTAGTAAAAAATAATAACAAAAGTAATTAGTTAGAGTTTTATACAGTTATGAGGTCTCAGAGAACTCGGTATGTAAATCAACGAATCTGTATAATAAGACAATAGACCTTATAAAAAAAAGAATTCTTGAATATCTTTAATCCACGTAATACCAAGCTTATATGTGTCACATATACACATCACCAAAAAAGGTCATTCAAAAAAATTTCAAAAACCATAGCACCGAAAAAAAATGTACTTGGTTGCCTTAATTAAGATTTTACATATGACAACAACCAATAACGATAAAAATGTCATCTAGAAGAACCTATTAGGTCAACCACCTCATCATAGACCTCCAAAAATCACAAAAAGAAAAAAATAAAAAAAAAACACAAAAGGAAAAAAATATATACAACTTGCATTAAAAAAAACGAACGCAGAAAATATAAAATGCATAAGAAACATAATTATACACAAACTGAATAAAATATCAATATAAAAGACAATGAATGTCTTTAACAACCAAGACAATTGACAGAAATAAAAAGTAACATTCCCTCCAATCACCCTCCAACTATCTCATATGTAATTCGTTCACTTAACTCTGTCATCCCGATTGCACATTCCCCATCTTGAGTGCAAGCCTCGGGAACATCATTTTTAACCTGTGATAAAGACTATCCAAACCGATACTCATATGCCTCAACAAACACATATGCATGATCCTCATCTGCCTACGGAAGTCAATTTGTTGTGGGAAGGATGTCGCAGAATATAATTATGGAGAGTCATCGTGTCAATCACAATATGTATCTGTGGGAAACAGGTAAGTTGGCACATCACGAATTATAATCATTTCTTCTTCCAAACACCATAAGTCATCTCAATGACACCGTGTAAGGAGTGTTTTTTGTTGAACAATTCTTTTCTAACCCGCATGATATTACTAACTCGCTCATAACCAGGTATATGGTATCTCATATCAGGATAGAGCTTCAGATACCCTCGCTGCAACGAAAACCCAGCATCGACCAAATAATATTTATCTTGTGTTTATAAAATGATTAGCGTTGAAGTAAAAAAAAAGGGACCAGCTCAGGCTCAAGCAACCTGCGGGTGGATGTGAGAAGTTGTATATCATATTCCGTATTGTAAATTTGAAAATTCAACTGTCATGTGCAATGCCCTCTCAACTGGACATGATAAAAGTGAGGCACATGTTGAAGTCGTATAAGGTCATGACATTCTGCGTCGGCGACTCACAACGACCGATGAATGCAATCTTCTCATTATTTGGAACACGCGCATCCAAGTGTGTTCCATCGATTACTTCAATACAATTTTAACAAGATAACAAACGATTTTATAATTACTATATTCATATGAAAAGTGAATATGCTAAAAAGAGAAATTACCTAAAAGTAAAGCAAATATAGTGCATCGTGCAAAATCTCCGTGGGAGTTCGTTCGAATGTAGGATCGGTTGGCTTGTGATGAAAAACTGATAAGTACATTCAACCCTACTAAGAAGTACTTGCAAATTGTCTCGAAAGAGTGTTGAAATCGTTTCATAACTTATCGCACTAATTCATTTTGCGATAATATGTAGAGGGTTATTGCTAACACCTCTCGTGAAGTCGTTCAAGTAGAGTCATGAAGTTTATGATTTTTGTGAAGTCGGTGGATACAGCCTCTGTCATGCGAAATATTGATATACCTTGTTGAGTGGCCCGCAAGCAGCTCGCCAACCCATTTGTCATCAACAAAGAAGGATGTCATGCAAATGGAGCATTCTATGTACAAGTTATACTACTCGTACAACAACACACTACAACTACAACTCTCGTGATTTCTCTGTTAGCAACCATGTATTTCGGTGTTGAAGTAGCTAATAAATAAGCATCAACGAATTAGCTACAATCATATAACGTTAAGAATAACACCAACATCAAAACAACATTGTTGAAGTAAATAGAAAACATAACAAAGAATAAAAAACTCTCAAATAAAGTGACATTTCCAAAGCAGCATAAATGTCCAAAGCAACACAAAAAATCATAAGCATCTAGTGAAAAATATCTAAAGTAAATAAACAAATAACAAATATGAAATGTCCAACAAGAATCTAGTGAAGAAAATGTCCCTCAAGCATCAGTATTCACATGAAAATTACGTAGGTAATCCACCCTACAGTCAGCGGTCATTGTCATGAAAAACTCTCTCCGGGTCGGATCTTCAAACAACTTCATAGAGAACAGATATAGCGACATGTTCTCCTAAATTTCTAAAGTTAACTCCAGAATTTGCATAACATGTTGGACAGATTATGCTTGTGGTGGGTCAGGGTGATTGGTGCATGAAGTCACCGACTATGATATTTGACTTCGAATGAAAGCAGCTCCCACTTTTTTCTTCTTGTCAACCCTGGGTGGGTCGCTTTGATTGGCTAATGATTCAACCGTATTGCGGTTCGAGCTGAGGCTTTCATTAAAATCACCTGTTTGGCCAGCTGTCAAATTTGCAGGCGTGACACCAAATCCCGTCTCACTGAGGGCGCATGCATTGTTGTCTGTGACCACGACACTACCAAACATGCGATATAACTTCTCTTTCAGCTCAGGATAGATGCTACTGCTTTTAATTTTTTTAGCGGCTGACACCACCTACAAATTCAATGGACTTGTTGATGGACATGAAAAAAAAAATTTCAAATGAACAAAAGCAATGGACGTTTAAAAAATGCTCACTATCAGCCTCTTTGTCCACCGCTCCTTGAAAGCAACAATTATTTGTATTATCAGATCCCACCCAAGCCCGTGATTCGCTTCAAATCCTTTCAAAATTTTCAATTCTTTTTCAGCTGATCCCACATATTTTTCAAATGCATCCTATCGTACTCTGTACTTGTAATTTTTTTATTGATGATATTTTGTCATCCCTCCTTATTGAAATATGTTGTCGGCCTATTTCCCTTCTCAAACTCCTTGAGACATAGGCCGCAAATATCATTTCGATATCCTTATCTCACATTGCAGATAATTCAACATCTTTGGTCTTATCCATTAAATATACGATCATGAAAAAAACTAAGCAACATAAACATTTCTCAAAAAAAATGTTTAACACAGCTCAGAGAGAAAAAAATGGCACAATAGAATCACCACTGCTCCACACCACACCACCATAACACCAACACATAATCGCTACCACCACCTCCACATACACAACAATACTACAAACATCTTCACACACTCAACACATCTACAACACTACTACCTTTACACACCAACAACTAAGCACACCAACGGACTAACCAACGCTTATAACCACACAATCACCACCTCCAAACACATCCACAACCACACCGAAAAAACACACCACCACCTCACTCACACACAATCGCATCCACCATCACCAACACAACCACAACCACACGGATATCTAATCACCACCTTCAAACACATCCACCTCACCCACACACAAACACCTTCAAACACCACCACCTCCACCTCCACATCCACGCATCAACCTTCACCACCACATCGACATCCTTCAACACAAACACATCCACCCCCATATCCACCACATAAACAGCAAAAGCCAACATTAACCAAATGTACATAATCTACCATCAACCGAAAGGCATCTCTTTGCACGTGATTACAAACCATTGAGCGTGTATTCAAAACCAGCACTGATTTCACCAATCAAGAATGTAGAAGAACAAGCATAAAGCCGAAATCCAACATCAACTGAAAACCAAAACCATTTTCAAGTCATCACACAAGGGATTCCCAAAAATCCCAAAATCCAACATTAACCTAAAACCAATTAACCATATACAAATGCCAAATCAAAAACCACAAAATTCCCGAGCACAATGAGCCTTAACCAACATAAAGGGGAGCCAACACACAGTGAAAACCACCAAATTCTCAAGCAGAAAACCTTTTGCAAAATCAAAAGCCACCTAAAAGTTAGGGCACAGATTACACCGCACAAAGAGGAACCACCGCACAGAGGAACCACCACAAAGAGAAAACCATGAAAATCTCGGTCATATACGCATTTCCAAATACAAAAACGATAGAATAGTTAAATTAAAGAATACCCAACAAGAAGGAGCACCACAACACAGAGAAACCACAACACAGAGAAACCACAGCACAGAAGAACCACAGCACAAAGAAACCACATCACAGATAAACCGCCACACAGAGAAACCATAACACCGAGGAATCATCGCACTCACAAGCCATCGCATGAAGAGGAACCACCGCACTCATAAGGAGCCGCAGAGTAGATAAAGAAAATAGAGAAGAGAACTCACCGAGAGAGAGAACCCTATCCGTGAGGTTGTCTCGAACGGGGCCTAAGTAAAAACTTCATCTTTTTCATTGCTTCAACCCCATTTCATGCTTTTAGCCCACCATTTTGTAAAGCACTACACAACATTATCGCTTCCATCTATACCACATTTACAATACATGCTTCATTGCACTCTTACCAACTATGGTTCAAATAACTATGCCAAAAAATAAGCCGAAAAATTCTACAAATTGTAATCTAGAAACAATTAAATCTACATTACATTAGATAGATAGCAGATCCAAGTAACTCAAAGGAAAAACGATATTCATATGGAATCAAATCAAAACTATTTATTCATTTTCATACCAAGAATTTTTAACTCAAAAGGTAGCACATGAAAGTCTAAAATATCTTATAGGAAAACAAAAATATGAAAAACAATTACGTGCTTAGATTGTATTTAGTAAAAGCAATTGTAAAACTGAAAAAACCTCCTCCAAACACCTTCCATTACTCATAATTATGCACGATTGTCCATCCATGGTCATGCACAGAGATGGTCCTTGTTTCCAGTGATGGCCGCAGCTGGGGTATTGTGTGGCATCGTCCTCATAGGCTATTCGTGTGATGACATTAGACACCTTGTGTCGCCTGCATCTAAGGCGTCATGTGGTGACATCATCATAGAGTATTTAACATGAGCTAGCATGCACAATTAAGGTCAACATGTGGATTGCTCCGTGCGTCCTAATATTGTTTGTCTTCACTCCCATGCTACAAAGGTGAGGGGATGATACAAGGCTCCTTTAGGAGAGTTGATGTCGATTTCATTTCTTGAAACTATGACGAGATGTTTGTAGTAGCTCTAGAAGTTGTTGTACAAAAACAGACTAGATAAAAAATGTAACTTCAGTTAAGAAAACTTCAAGTAGAATGCATCTAGAGATCGAGCAACAAGTTATAGCGAAAGTGAAGAAATTAATAGATGCTTATTTTGATTATGAAGAGCCATACTTCACTTGATTAACCACTGCAGTCCTATTGAAGAAGAAAAATGGTTAGATCTAGGCTTGTGATGGTTTCAGAAATCTCAATAATGCATGCCCAAAAGAGAATTTTTTATTGTCGACTCTAGAGTTCATGTTGAATATTGCAACATCTAATTCAAAATTCTCATTCATTAATTGATCATCAGATCAAAATTTTGCCAGAAGATGAATAATTTACAAACGTAACAGGATTTACTGCTATACAGTGATGCCCTTTGGACTTAAAATGTTTGCGTGACCTAGTAGTAGGCAATAACAAGGATATTCAATGAATTCATTGAAAACCGGGTTGAGTGAGATATGAATGATTTATTCATTAAGATCATAGAAAAGGATGACCTTTTGCCTGATTTGAGAATTGTCTTTAAATCGTTGTGACAAATCAACATCGACGTCGACACAGCTTCTCATAGCGTCAGCATCAAATCCATTATCTACCTCTCTGGTTCCTAAAGCAACCCACTTCGGGCCTTCCTCTTATCTCTCATTAGTGATACATTTTGGCTTCTCTTTCACATTCGTGGTTGTGCGCAATTTCTTCCGTTAATCTTTGTTAAAGGATCTTATATACTTCATATCCCATCAAGATCGCTTTGTATCGAAACTCCTACTGCGATGATTTCTCCCAAGGACTTGGTTGACCAACCAGTGAGGTTGTAACCACCTCCCCTTGTGACCGCTAACGCTTTGGAGGCTACTCCTCTTCCTTCATCCGTAGTGGTTGAGGATGCTCCATCTCAGCCTCTGCGCACATTTGCAAATGTTGTTCATGATTTGAATGTTTTGGACGTTTCAACTCCCCACTCAATAATTTTCCATTATTCTCCAACCTTCATCATTTCAGGCCAAGCCTACTCTTCTCTTTTCTGATAAGGGGAGTTTAATGCTTGTTAGGCCTATTGTGCCCACTACTTGGCCAATGTTCTATGAATACTAGCATAATTTACAATTTTGTGTTTGATTTAGAACCTTTAAGTTACTATTTTATTAAGTTCATTAATCCTCAACATGTCATCATAAGATTTTCTTTAAAAGCAGGTTACATCACTCTTTTCACAACATTTCAACTAAATTAATCTCTCGTAATGCATATGTTAAAATAATCCTCCCATTTTGATGGCTCCAAGGAGGCTCCTATAACTGCAATTTAGATCTCATTTCCACAGCTTCGCCTTCACTATTTCAACTATTCTACATTTTTCTCCTTCATTTCAATATTTAAAAAACTTAGAGGTGGAAACTGCAACAACTAATTGTTTAGGTCCTCTTTGCTAGAGTCTAGATAGAATTCAACTTATTGCACCCTTTCATAAAGAGGTGTGGCTTGGGTTTTCATCGTTGATGTAAGGCTAGATGGAATTTAAAAATATTTCATCATACTGCTCCTCTTGCCATATTTTTAATAAAATTTTCTCATTGCTAAAAGGCTCATCTCAAGCAGAGAAATTCTCAAGTTTAGCTACAATACCTTCAACCTGATGACCACTTGGCAGAAGATGACCCTTTCTCCTATTCAAGTATATTCCCAAAGTTGAAGCGAAGTTTAATTTTTATTAAAAATCAAAGAAAACATCCTCCTGACACCACCCACTACCACGATCACTCCCTCCTCTCACATTAAGGAGTTTAGTGTCATGCGGTGAAATCAATTTTCACACAAAAAATATTCTAACACTAATCTTAGGGGTGTAAATGAGCTATAAGCTTGAGCGAGCCTAGTATTTGTTTGTGTTCGGCTTGTTCGAAAAAAAAATTTGTTCGAAATTAGCTCTTCTTTGAAATAACTCATGAATAGCATGTTCATGTTTGGATCAATTTGAACTCGTTTGTTTGTTTGTTACTCGTGTTCAACTTTAAATTCATTGGAATGGTTCAAAAAATAAAAAAATTTTAACATTTGTTAAAATATAACCTATTAAATAAATATAAAAATGCTATAATAATTATTAATTAATTGATTAATTCGAGTCAAAAAGAGCCAAACATGATCAAGCAAATCAATATCCGTTTGACTTGGTTTACAGTTCCTTTGTTCCCTATTTTTCCTATTGTGGCAGATGCTAAAGCTATAGTGAAGGCTTTATTGGTGTCAAAATGTTGTGGATGGAATCATATACAGGTGGCAATGGATTCTTTGTTATTATGGAAATGTTGCTCTTTGAAAATTGAGTTTCAGTTGACTATTATGTTACATATGAAGAAGATTTTTGCTTTGAGTTCAGTTTTACATATTTCTTCGTCAAATATTCGTAAAGAAGGTAATAAATCTACATATTGGGCAGCTAAATTGGGTTGTTATATTCAGAAATTTTTTGTCTCTAATACTTTCCCAAATAAACTTTATGTTCTTCTACATAGAGATAGGATTAATATTCCTTCTATTAAATTGGTTCCACCACCTTTTTTATTTGTTGTGGGAGTTGCATTGTTCGGTGACGATTCCATGGGTTTTATTTTGTGTGAATTGTAATTGGGTGTATCTGGAACCTCCAGCCGGTTTTTGTAGTTTTTGTTGATATTAATAAAATTCTAGGGGTTGTATGAAAAAAAAAATGATCGAGCAAATCAAACACAAGTTACATAGTGAGTCGACATGAGTTGCTTACAAATGAGGAGCTTTCCTGACATGCATAGATAACATCTAAAGCCATCCACTACACGATCAGTCCCTTCCTCTCACATTAAAGAGTTTAGTGCCATACAGTGACAATAATTTTCAAACAAAAAATCCTCCAACACTATTAGGGGTGTAAGTGAGCTAAGCTCAATATTTGTTCGTGTTTGACTTGTTCGAAAAAAAATTTTGTTCTAAATTAGCTCATCTTTGAAATAGCTCGTGAATAACATGTTCGTGTTTGGCTAGATTTGAATTCATTTGCTTATTTGCAACTCATGTTGAGCTTTACTTTCGCTCGAATGGTTAAAAAAATTATAAAATTTAAACTTTTTTTTTATAATAATATCTATAAAATCAATATACAAATGTAATAATAAATATAAATTAATTTACTTTAGCCAAAATGAGTCAATCATGATAAAGTAAATCAAACACGAGTTACATAGTGAACCGGTCAACATGAGTTGTTTGTAAACGATGAGCTTTCTTGACATGCATAGATACCATCTATTGTCCCCCCCCCTCTCTCTCTCTCTTTCTCTCTCCTAACACAATCCAACACCACCATCATCTCCCTCACACTCCTCCTCCCTTTTATAAACACCGGTCGATACTTTCTTGTTTAACACACTTATATTATTGTTTGTGGATACTTGTGGCTAATTCCTCCTTCCAATTTTTACTTGCACCAATGGATGCTTTTGGCTAGTTCAAGCTTCTTTATTCCTATATTGCTTACATTGGCAAAACATCTTAAGACTTGACGTGCAGTATTTCAAGGTCGTCGATGGATGCATAAACATTTTTTGAAGACAAACATACATTGAAAAGGAAAATGTACACAAAAACTATGGGAATATCACTCAACCAAAGAATAGAAAAGAAATAACTAACTTGAAGAAACAAGCTTCCATCCAAAACCAAGCGATGGTTGTGTAAATCAGTTCCACCTGGAAGCACTAACACGTCTGGAACCATGCCATCAACTTTGACCTATTTAATAAAAAAGTCACAATAACAAAGTGTTAAAATTAATTCTAGAAAGAATAACAAGAGGCCAGACATTTGAATAAGAGTACTGAATTCTTTTTTATAAGTTGCAAAATATATACCGGCAATACCTAGCTAAAGTTAGCACTAAAACCTCAACATCAAATCATTATAAGAAAATATAGAAAGTAAAGATTGGAGTGGGTACATATAAGGAGGACTCAGATTTTAATACAGGTAAACAACAAATCAGCCCCACATCCGCTTCAAACTTGTATTACTAATTTATAAATTGTTAAAAATTAGCACAAGCAAGAGAAGAGTGCAACTATTTAAAACTGCTGGAAATATTCAAAACAACAATATCACTTTTACATCATCAAATATTATTAGGATTATATGGTCATACAGAATTGCATAATACATAAATGAAATTCCAAGATCAAAAAGCATTTGGACAATGGCTTAAAAGGACTATTTATTAGGATTATATGGCCATACAGAGTTGTATAATACATAATGAAATTTCAAGGTCAAAAAGAATTCCAAATCATTAAAAGGACAAAAGCATTAACAGCATTACAGGATCATGTGTCAAAACACAGGCAAGTATAATTTAGATAATAATCAAACACACAAGTTCAGAAGAATCAAATGGTAAAGCTCTTGCATTAATACTCAGCATTAGGACAACTTTATGCTGCATAATCATCTGAATTATCCCAATTCAACTATTTGGAAAAATTTACTTTAAATTTGAATAAATTCATACGCCAAGAATAAACTGATGATCTTTATTAGCTCTTCATCTAAGTAGTGGCCCCAGGTCTAAATTCGTGCAATCATTACAAAAATTGAAAAAAATATATGAAATTAATCAAAAAGTAACATGTTGATTATGCAACATACTCTTGCCTAGCATAAAATGGGAGGAAAAAAATTATATGGTGTGAACAATGGAGTTTTCAAGTTACATCCATTTAAAAAAATAAGAAATAACTTAACGAACTAAAACTTTCTCAATTAGACAATTAAGGGAAGGGAACAGAAGTAAACAACAGTTAGAAAGAATAAGTTGCGCTATTCAAAAATGTATTAAGCCATAAGGCAGAGCTTGCCACCTCAAGCTTGGAAAACTAAGGACAACTTAAATAACTTGCAAAGTGCATCATGGAGGATACGTGAATACCTTGGTTATTCTCTCTAATTCTCGGATTGCAGACTCTGTATCTATCTTCAATGTATTTACACGGACATATCGAGGTTTGGGTGAAACTGCAAATGAAAATCAAATGAATTGTCAATGTGCAGGTCTGAGCAACATAATCAGAAAAGAAACCATGCCATCTAGTTTCAGAAGTTCAACTTCCCAAATAGGCTTATAGTACCAATAAGTTCAGTAGCATGGCTCTTGGATAGCTTCAAAATCAAGTCACGCGACTAAAAATACAAAAGAATATAAAATAATATGTCTTTCTCTAGTTGAAGCTTAATAAAAAAAAAAGTTAAACCCGGTGCATTAAGTTTCTGGCAATGCAGGATACAAGGAGAAATTCAGGTAACCAACCTCACCCCTTATCACCTAAGAAGCTATTTGTAACTTCAACCCATGACCATCAAATCACAATGGTGGAAATCTTATACTTAACTCTCAGCATACACTTTAGTCTAAGCTTGATAATCATTAGGTTAAGCCCAAATGCATTAGTGATGGAAACATTCATACTGTAAGTATTTGAAAGTCTGAGAGGTATCCTTAATTCATCACAAAGCAAAAGGAATGAGGAGGAAAGAGTAAAGAAATACAAAAACAATAATTTCACAGTTTGGATGTAAATAGGACAAAGAGACTAGTATCACTAATCATAAAATATTCAACAAATTACAAACATGTTTTTGCGTGGATGCGCAAAAGAAGAAATATGGCCATGAGAATAATGCTGCATCATTAACAAGAAAGAGTTGAAAACAAACCGTGATTATGATTATCTAGAAGCAATTCCTCAACATGCTTCACTTTTTTTTTAGCACAAAGCTTTGATAGAGCTGATTCAAGGGAATCTTTATGAAGCACAATAAGTTTCTCTTGAGCACCTGTGATTACAATTTTCTGAAGAAAGAATATTAATATTTAACAACATATTCTGCTGCAGGAAAAATGAAAATATAAAACATTAATGAAAAATATGAGATTCTACTATACTGCATACAACTTTTACAACCTTTGCTTTACCCCTTTTTCATGTTTTAAGCTTCCACAGTAATTCAATCCATCCATCTACTTGTTGCAACTTCTATCCTCCAAGACATGCCCAAATCAACTTAGATTTTTCAATTTCCTTATCTTCAATAGATATTACGTCTACTATCTTCTAGCATAATCATTTCTCACCCTCCTTCAAAATTTTACCCCACATCTTAGCATTGCCATTCATAGTTATTAACTACATTTTTTCCCTACACACAAATCAATATTCGTCTGATTCCAATTAAATAAAACCCATCTTTTAGGTATAAACAATACTCTATTATTACATAAATTTTTTAGCCACTTCTCCATTATAATTTTTGGCCTTTGAACTCTAAAAATAAAGATTTTATTGATATCCTTATTCTTTTGTATGATAGCTCCAAAATATTCACACCTATCAGACCTATATATTCCTTGTTCTTCTGGTAATATGAAGCTGCATCAAAACAAATTTTGCATTAAAATCCAAAAAATATAAGGTTGAATGAATGGCGAAATGTGCACGCAAACCAGATAGGTGGATTTCAGGAAGAAATGAAATTTTAGAAAATGATTCTGCGAGAATGAATTCATTAAATATGCCTGCAAGGCTAGC
>JXCR01140323.1:31555-72371 GCA_002079205.1 Phalaenopsis hybrid cultivar
CCCTCCATTGCCGCCTCCACCGTCATCGCCCACCAACTACTTTTATCGCCGACCAAAGTATTAATTTTTAAAATACATTATGTTCATTTTACTTCAAAATAATGAAAAATAAAGTTCAATTATTTTTCAATGAACCAAACAACTATAAAGTATTTCAAATACAATAAAATTACTCCTGCATTACATTCATTTTACAATGCATCATTTTTTCTGTAGACCAAACAACCTCTAAAACATTCAAATATTAAGTGTTTGACCACTTCAAAAGAAAAGAATGGAATCATCAGGTTAAGTTATGGGATCAAGCAAATGCAATATCATTATGCAACCCACCTTGACCTAGTGAATGAGAGCTTCGTCTTTCAACTAAGAGGTTCTGGATTTAAGGCGTTGCATATGTGGCGTGCGAGCATTTGGGCGTATGAGTGGGAAAAACAGAAGAAAAAAAAGCAAGTGCAATGTCTTGAAATTTGATTGCTCCAAACAAAATTAATAAAAACTCAAAGCAAAGACNAGCAAGTGCAATGTCTTGAAATTTGATTGCTCCAAACAAAATTAATAAAAACTCAAAGCAAAGACATCCAAGAGATCTTACATTTTAGGTTTCATGGCTCTAAGTGAAATTAGTGGATGCTTAATTAAATTAATGAAACCTAAGTGAGAATACACTTTAGGTTTTGACTGATGCAAATAAAATTAATGGAATGATAGACTAATGCGATCTAAAGCGAGTATACACTTCAGGGTTTGACTTTCACAAATGAAGCTAACCGAAATGGTTGAGTAACAGAATCTAGGGTTTAACTGTAACGGAAACTTAATGGAACAATGGGAAAAAAGTAATGGTATCGAAGCAATGGCGGATTAGTAGGGAGGTGGGGAACATTTAGTTGAAAGTTTTATCTTTTTAGATTTTAATCTCAAGTATATACATAAATATTATAAATACACTTATAGATAATATTTAAAATTTAAGTATATACATCCTCAAATTATTAAATTATAACAGAAAAGTTAAAGTTATACATTCTGTTGGGGAAAAGAACTCAGAAGAATCTCATTTATATCTCACAGGGACTTAGACTCAACTAGAAATCTAAATCACACCACGGAATAGGATCTCACAGAACTGAGAAAACCGGAACAAACTTAAAAACAGAAACACGACAAAGCAAACCAAAAAAACACATAAGAACTTAAACAGAAAAAACCCAAGAGCTACACCACCAGAAAATATCTACTATGAAAATCAGAGAGTTTACAGAGAGTACGCTCAATTTCTTCTCCAAACTCCAGAAAACTTACAAAACCTCGCTCCAAACTCTTCCTGCTCCGATCTGACGAGATAAACGCACGTCAAAATCACAGAAATCCTCCTCTTTGACACTTCTTTCCTTCACCAGAAACCTGTCAAAGAAAGCTAGCAGAGAAACTCATCCTTTATGACGCTAAAATTCGGCTCTTAAACTAAAGATCGTGAAAAAACTGCTCCGAGAGCATAGGAGCACGGATTTGGTGCCTAAGTGTCAAGCTTACTAGAGCAAGCGCCCAATAATGGCCGCCTAGGAGCACTGCGCCCCCTCCACTGTGTTGCGCCCAAGTGGGCGCGTGAGTGCCCACAACCCGACGCTTAAGCGTCGAGCACTCGATCATCAGGGTGGGTGCTTTGGCTCAACAAATTCAACAATCTCCCACTTGGAGCCGATATCACACAGTACAATTCCTTTGTACCTACACCACCATGCTCACATACCGTGGTGTGGTTTACCCCCGTCTCAACCTTCATGAAACCCAATTGAAGCTAAGAGCAGTTTCAGTTTCTCAATAGTCACGACCTTCGTCAACATGTCTGCATGATTCTGAGCTATGCGTATCTTCTCTAGAAACAATTGTTCATCTTCTAGAAGAGAGCGAATAAAATGATAATTCAATTGAACGTGCTTCGTCCTAGCGTGAAAAATTGCATTCTTAGTAAGAGAAATCACACTCATACTGTCACCATAAATCTTTTAATCACCTACACCTTACCCAATTCTGCCATGAAACTCTGTAGTCATATCAAGTCCTTGTTAACCTCTATGTAGGAATATATTTGGCCGCCGTAGTTAAAAGTGCAACGATCTTCTGCAACCTGGAAACCCAACTCACCGTTGTGTTCCCCAATATAAGGATGTAGAGCGTAGTACTTCTCTCACTATCCACATCTCCTGTCAGATCTGAATCTACAAATCACTATAGACTGATCTATGCACTTCCATAACAAAATGCTCTGTCAACTGTTCCCTTAAAGTACCCGAGAATCCATTTGACCACCTCCCGATGATGTTTGTCTAGATTGCACATGTATTTGCTGACCACTTCCACTGCATATGCAATATCTGGTGTTGTGCAAATCATCGCATATATTAAACTTTCAACTAATTAAGCATAAAAAGTTCTCTCCATTTGTGTTTCCTCTACTTCAAAGTTAGGCGATGGCTCCTTAGAAAGTTTAAAGTGATTATCTAAGAGGGTGCAAATTGATTTTGTCTCTCCATGTTGAACATCTGTAGGATCTTCTCGACATACTCTGTCTGAGACAATTTCAGTGTTCCTGCGCTCTTGTCCCTACTAATTCTCATCCTGAGAATCTTCCTGATTGGACCTAAATCTTTCATCTCGAACTCACTTGATAATTATTTCTTTAAGTCACTGATTACCTCCATATTTACTCCAGCAATCAGCATTTCAACCACATACAAAAGAAGCAAAATTTAATAATTAGCGAAGCATTTGATGAAACAATAGTGATCTTAATGACACTTTATGTACCACTATCAAGGGTCTGCTTCAAGCCATAGAGACTCTCCTTCAATCTGCAAACTAAACATTCTTTGTCTGAAACATTGTAATTCAATGGTTGCACAATGCATAGCTCCTGCTCCAAATCTCCATGTAAGAAAGTTGTTTTCACATCCATTTGTTCTAAATGTAGATCTTCCTCTACTACCAAACTTAGTAGAACCCTAACGGTTGTCATCTTAACCATTGGGGACAAGATTTCTATATAATTCACTCATTTCTACAATAAACCCTTCACAAAAAGTTTTGTCTTGTATCGTTTGCTACCATCCGACTCCTCTTTCAGCCTGTAAACTGACTTGTTGTGTAGTTCACTTCTGTCATCCGGTAGTACCGTCAAATCTCAAGTTCAATTTGACTCTAAAGAATCCATTTCTTCTTCCAGGGCACGCTCCTACTCCCTTGAATATTCAACTTGAATTGCATCCTCAAAGCACTCTATTTCACCACTATCAATTAATAGCAAAAAGTAAAACAAAGGAGATTACCTGTGTACGGGTCGTATCACCCTGTTGAATCTTCTGACTTCTGTAGCAAGCGATCGAGGAACTTTCAGTGCTTATTTTGGTTCCACTTCTTTCTCCGTCTTCCCAATCACTAGTGTCTTCTATCTCAACATACTTGGATTATATTGGACGATATTGGCATAAGTGCCCCCTCCACTCTGTTGGGCCCAATTGGGCGCTTGAGCGCACACATCCCGGCACTTAAGCGCCAGGCACTCGACATCTGTGTGGGTGTTTCGGCTCCACAAACCCAACACATTCAATTGCAAGAATGTGCCCCTTCAAGAAAAATTTCTAGCCCACCATTATATCTAAGAGAGCTTTGACATTAGGGTCTGACTGTTGCAAAGGAAACTAATGAAAATGCTGGAGTAAAGTAATGAAATATAAAGTTTAAGTTGAAAATTTTAAAAAAATTAGTGGAACATAAGAAAGCTGAAATTTTAGGGATTGATAGTTGCAAATGGAATTCAAAAAAAAAAAAAAAGTAATGGGGCCTACGAGAACATATACCTCAGAGATTACTGTTGCAAATGAATATAATGAAATTAATAAAATAATAGGATTCATGAAAGCTTGCACATTCGAATTCCACTCTTGCGAATGAAATTAACTAACGATCCAGTAATGGAATGCAATCTAAGGGTTCTTACACTTTAGGGTTTGGCAAACAAGTGCAAAAGTGGCCTTCTTGTTGCGGATGGATGGGCTGTATATTAGCGACTTTATCGAGGCGGGCGCCCGACGGCGGGCGTCACCTTGCAGCACGCACCGAAGAACCCTCGCCGCCTCCCTGCGCGCAAAATGCGCCGAGCGATCTGCCGCGCTACAGCCTACCGTCAACCTTGCGGCTGGGTTTCCTCTATTCTTCACCGCCGTCGAAGCCATGCGAATCGGCTGCTGCGAATCAAACAGCGAAGTCACGATTTATACTTAAAAGAAATTTATTGTTCCATGTGAGCGCTTACTTCTCATTTTTTTTATTTATATATGGAAATTTTAACTATTTATTTATGCAATATAATAATGTCTCAATTATTACATTCAAATTTGTCTATTTATTTTTTTTATCAAGGGCATAATTTAATATTCTTAAAAATTTTCTCAACACTTTTCATTTAAGTTTGAAATGGATATTAGTGTGGTTAATTTTTTGGTTTAAATATATTAATATGAATATATTAATATATGTTATATTTAATATTTTGAAAATAAATATTCAAAATTTATTTGATTAAAATGAATTGCTTTTGAAAATAAAATATTAAGTTTTAATTGAGTTATATAACAAATAGCCATTTAAGGCACAAAAATTATTATGTTAATACCTATTTTTAATTCTAATTTTGATGTTAAATAGCTCATATATGTTACAATTTTAGAATAAATATTTTAAAAATTATAATTTAGTTATATTTATATTCTGCTTGAAATTTATATTGTGTAAGAACTAAGATATTTTCATTTTACGATCGAACACAATGTCAAATTCATTACAACATCTTAAAAGGAAAAAATAATACACAATAATGGTTCTTATTGCAAAATAATAGTTTTAGTAATCGATGTTTACGTCATCAGAGGTTTTGCCCCTACCCAGTTTGAGTGAAATAAGATTTGATTTATTTTGAGGAATAAATTTCTTATAAGGCCAAACTCTCATAGTGATGCGCCCTTTTTGTTGGATTTTCTTTTGTGTTTGCCCCTTTTAATTTCCATTCTAGAACAGCATATACTCAAAAAAAAGTAGAGTGAGAGAAGAAAAAAAATTAAATTGGACAAATACCAAGAACTACAAAAAGATGGATACAAAGATGTCTCGTGAAAAGATCCTCGTAGCATATACTTGAGATGAGCGGTCCAAATTAAATTGAACCATGCCCTGAGAAAATATACAAGAAATTACTTACAATATCATTAGTATTCAAAACCCAAGCAAAATCAAATTTATTTTTTATTATGGGTTCAATGAAACCTCCCACAATGACGTATCCTCGATATCAATTACATCAAAGAGAGTACTCAGAAAGACTCGATAAAGGTGTCATGTTTGTTTTTTTATAAGCTCTTATAATAGGTCGCCAACGAGGGTTTCACTCCAATATGTGGAGACTTTTGTTGTCAAGGCTTAATTACTATATCGAACATAGATTGAATCACTTTAACCCGATAAGTAGCCTTCTCTTAACAAAGAGGGTCTACAAAATGATTATAAAAGACTCAACAACGAAATATCATTGTGTTACCAACATGCATGTAAGGAATCTCTAGACAGAAAGAAATAGCCTAGTTGGAACTCCATAAATCTGTCACTTTAGACTATTAAAACCCTTAGTCCACTAATTTGAGGAAGTAGTCAAACCAACATGATAGTGAACTAATTGTCAACAACTCATGCTTTGTGTAGTCCAAAGTAGCCCAATAGACGTAAAGTCACATGAAAGAAACGTCTAGAATCTTATGACTTTACTCGAAAAAAAAAGTAAGTTTCAAGGTATGGTCAGGAAGCCTACACAGTGGAAAAAGTGAATGAGAATTCAGTTCATAAAACCGACCCGCCCCATAAAGAACTTATAACCTTGTTTGGGTTGGGAAAGCCTATAACACCATAAGCATACTAGACAACCACATATGCAAATAAATTATTCTAGGCCAGTTAGATTGGAGAAAAAGGTTGCTTCTCTGCAAGATATGTATATGATGGAAATATTTAAATCCTTAATTGTGAAGGCCATATTAATATGATTTAGAAGATAAACATGCAATGCAAATCTACTTTAAAACAAGCCTAGAGGGTCATGCAGGAAAGTAAAGTGTTGATTTTAAAAATTAAATTAATTTTAATTCTAAATTTTACTAAGATAATTTTTAATTAAAATTTTTGAAAGAGTTTTATCCTAGGAGCCTACATGTAATTATGATCCCAAAGAAATTATACACTAGGAAAGAGTGAATAACAACATATTGCATACAATTAAACACTCCAATAAAAAGAACAAATAATAGGTCAAGTGTCACTAGGCTGGTAATATATCCTAGAAGGTCAAAATAGACGTCAGGCTCCGTATATACATAATTTATCCTAAGTCTATACAATAAATGAAATCTAAAATTGAGGTACGAGACACGAGTAAACCACTTTTGATCCTTGTCATATGATCTCGCATGTTAAGCTTCATGGGTACTCGTACTTGTACCATATTTATAGTATATAATCAGCTTAAAACTATAAAAATACCTGTGAATATCTACAAGAAAGACTCGAAATACAAAAGAAGATATTAGTGCATGTAACATGATAATGAACTATTTACAATCAGAGGAGAGCTAAGAAACACCTATAGAAAATGTTTTAGTTTAAATATTTATAATTTAAGCTCCTCCAGTTTGTATATGGCTACCTGCAAAAAGACCACTTCTATTATATTAGTGTGCATGTCTCAGACTCAATAAATACCAAAAATAACAAACAAAATGCAACATCTAGCATATAAAACCTAAACTATATGTGTGCATATAAAAATCATAACTACTCCTTAACCCTAGTTTTAAGCAAAAATCAATAACGTGTTTCCTACCCATCATCTAAACAAATCGTGAAGAGTAGGGGCTAAAGATGTTAGCTTAAGATCTTAGTGGGGTCACCAAATCTGGCCCATCTAAAGCATCCAAATGGACTAATTTTTACCACATCGGTAATGAATATAGGCCACTTAGAGGCTTGGAACAATCCGAAAGGATATAATACAAATAGGATAATTCACATAGCTTACTTTGACAAGCCAACATGTGATGCTTGTTTTATTATTATCATTATAGGTCAATTCTAAAGTTTTAGTAGAATTGTGCCATTAAAGTGCTTACTTACAAATCCAAGCTTATTTGAAAAAAAATATGTATTTTACTAGGACAAAATCAAATGCATAGATGCATTTAAATGCACACACAAACTTAAAACACATTATGTGATGTAATGAACAAGTTGCACTCACTAACACATATGCAACACCCACCTAAAATACATAACATACAAGTGACCACCCTAAAATAAGACAATTGAATCTACTATGAAAATATTCATTCACACATGCACATGTAAATCTCAAATCAAAGGGGGAGCACTGCAATTCAATGAAAACAACAATGCAATTCTGATCTTATAATTTAGAGACAAAAAGGTTAATGCCGTAGCTTTGCTGAAGCAAAGCCTAAGTGCCAGCCACTTTGATCCCTAGATTGGATGGTAGATTGTGTTGACACATTGACACCTAATGCAATTCCTAATTCTAGTTGGTGGCAAGACTCGAGTATCTTTTTTATACACCTCAACATATGGATAAAAAGGTGAAAAAAAAACGATCAAACTTATAGCAAATTTAGCTAATCACAACAAAATTACTATGAATTTGACTGATTTGGTAAAAAAAAGGACGATAAACCAACACTCCCACTAAGGGTTGCAATAAACAATACATGATAGAAATCTCCAAGCCCCAAACTCATAAGAGTTGGGGTTTAACCCATTTAACACAACATAACCCAACTAGTGAGTCAGTCAGATAGTGAAGATTGTCATCTCCACAAGGGAGTGCAATGAGTAATCTGGGGTGAAAACCCCTAAGCCATTGACATATAAAGTTTAAGAATCTAAGGTTGTTCAACATAACCAAACTCGACTAATTGGCATAGAAATCCATGGTTACATTATAATGAGCATGAAGCAACCATTATGTGACAATGAGAAATAAAAATATCGGGTAAGCCTTGGCGCTGCGACTTTAAAAGAGTCATGACGCCAAGTCCCTAGATCACTCATTGCACTTAAAGTGGACCATACATCATTAACCAACAAATTTCTCATGGAGCCTATAAACTAAAGACTTACACCGGGAAAGAACTTCCCAAGACATGGAGTGGCGAAGAATTAAAGAAATTTTTTCCTTGTATCAACTTTTTATTACTCAAGGAAATGTTGTTGCAGAATATTTATAAGTCTATATTCTTTCAATATAAGATATTATTTGGAAAGATTTTATATAATTGTATATGAAATAACACTCTTAAGGATTTTTAAAATTTTAACACTCAGGGAACTAAAAAATGATCAAAATGGTTAATTATGATCAAAACACTGATTAATGCAAAAAACTCTCCTACAGGAAGAGCAAAATACTCTCCTGCAAGACGAGTGAAGGACTCCTATGGGATGAGCAAAATTCCATCTTATTGAACGAGCGAAATACTCTCCTACGATACGAGTGAAAGACTCTTGTATGGGATGAGTGAAATACTCTCATAAGAGAGGAGCGAAATACTCTCTTACCTGACAAACAGAAACTCCCCAGCAGGACGGGTGAAAGACTCTCTCATTCGGGACAAGCGAAAAACGCTCCTCTCCAGTTGGACGAGCGAAAAACACTCCAATAGGACGAGCGGAAAACTCTCTTGGAGAGNCTAAGTGAGATTACAGTTTAGGTTTTGACTGATGCAAATAAAATTAATGGAATGGTAGACTAATGCGATCTAAAGTTAGTATACACTTTAGGGTTTGACTTTCACAAATGAAGCTAAACGAAATGGTTGAGTAACAGAATCTAGGGTTTAACTGTAACGAAAACTTAATGGAACGATGGAAAAAAGTAATGGTGTCGAAGCAATGGCGGATTAGTAGGGAGGTGGGGAACATTTAGTTGAAAGTTTTATCTTTTTAGATTTTAATCTCAAGTATATACATAAATATTATAAATACACTTATAGATAATATTTAAAATTTAAGTATATACATCCTCAAATTATTAAATTATAACAGAAAAGTTAAAGGTATACATTCTGTTGGGGAAAAGAACTCAGAAGAATCTCATTTATATCTCACAGGGACTTGGACTCAACTAGAAATCTAAATCACACCACGGAATAGGATCGCATAGATTCGAGAAAACCGAAACAAACTTAAAAACAGAAACACGACAAAGCAAACCAAAAAAACACATAATAACTTAAACAGAAAAAACCCAAGAACGAGAAAAAACCCAAGAACGACAAAAAACCCAAGAGCTACACCACCAGAAAATATCTGGTATCAAAATCAGAGAGTTTACAGAGAACACGCTCAATTTCTTCTCCAAACTCAAGGAAACTTACAAAACCTCGCTCCAAAATCTTCCTGCTCCGATCTGACGAGATAAACGCACGTCGAAATCACATAAATCCTCCTCTTTGACACTTCTCTCCTTCACCAGAAACCTGTCAAAGAAAGCTAGCAGAGGAACTCATCCTCTATGCCGCTAAAATTCGACTCTTAAACTAAAGATCGTGAAAAAACTGCTCCGAGAGCATAGGAGCACGGATTTGGTGTCCAAGTGCCAAGCTTACTAGAGCAAGCGCCCAATAATGGCCGCCTAGGAGCATTGCATCCCCTCCACTGAGTTGTGCCCAAGTGGGCACGTGAGTGCCCACAACCCAGCGCTTAAGCGTCGGGCACTCGATCATCCGTGTGGGTGCTTTGGCTCAACAAATTCAGCAATCTCCCACTTGGAGACGATATCACCCAGCACAATTCCTTTGTACCTGCACCACCATGCTCACATACCGTGGTGTGGCTTACCCCCATCTCAACCTTCATGAAACCCAACCGAAGCTAAGAGCGGTTTTCGTTTCTCAATAGTCACCACCTTCGTCAACATGTCCGCATGCTTCTGAGCTGTGTATCTTCTCCAGAAAAACTGTCCATCTTATAGAAGAGAGCAAATAAAATGAAAATTCAATTGAATGTGCTTCGTCCTAGTGTGAAAAGTTGCATTCTTAGTAAGAGAAATCGCACTCATACTGTCACCGTAAAGCTTTTGATCACCTACACCTTACCCAATTCTGCCATGAAACTCTGTAGCCAAATCAAGTCCTTGCTAGCCTTTGTGATAGTAATATATTTGGCCCCCGTAGTTGAAAATGCAAAGATATTCTGCAACCTAGAAACCCAACTCACCGTTGTGTTCCCCAATATAAGGATATACCGCGTTGTACTTCTCTTACTATCCACATCTCCTGCCATATCTGAATCTACAAATCACTATAGACTGATCTCTGCACTTCCATAACAAAATGCTCCGTCGATTGTTCCCTTCAAGTACCTAAGAATCCACTTTACCACCTCCCGATGATGTATGTCTGGATTGCATATGTATTTGTTGACCACTTTCACTGCATATGCAATATTTGGTGTTGTGCAAATCATCGCATACATTAAACTTTCAACTAATGAAGCATAAAAAATTATCCCTATTTGTGTTTGCTCTACTTCAAAGTTAGAAAGTTTAAAGTGATTATCTAAGAGGGTGCAAACTGATTTTTACTCTCCCATGTTGAACATCTGTAGGATCTTCTCGACATACTCTGTCTCAGACAATTTCAGTGTTCCTGCACTCTTGTCTCTGCTAACTCTCATCTTGAGAATCTTCCTGGTTGGACCTAAATCATTCATCTTGAACTCACTGGATAATTGTTTCTTTAAATCACTGATTATCTCCATATTTACTCCAACAATCAGCATTTCAACCACATACAAAAGAAGAAAAATATAATAATTAATAAAACAATAGTGGTCTTAATGACACTTCATGTACCACCATCAAGGGTCTGTTTCAAGCCATAGAGACTCTCCTCTAATCTGCAGACCAAATCTTCTTTGTCTGAAACATTGTAACCCAATGGTTGCACAATGCATAGCTCCTGCTCCATATCTTCATATAAGAAAGTTGTTTTCACATCCATCTGTTCCAAATGTAGATCTTCCACTACTACCAAACTCAGTACAACCCTAACGGTTGTCATCTTAACCATTGGGGACAAGATTCTTATAAAATTCACTCATTTCTACAATAAACCCTTCACAACAAGTTTTTTCTTGTATCGTTTGCTACCATTCGACTCCTCTTTCACCCTGTAAATTGACTTGTTGTGTAGTGCACTTCTATCATCTGGTAGTACCGTCAAATCCCAAGTTCGATTTGACTCTAAAGAATCCATTTCTTCTTCCAGGGCACGCTCCTACTCCCTTGAATATTCAACTTGAATTGCATCCTCAAAGCATTCTATTTCACCACTATCAATTAATAGCAAATAGTATAACAAAGGAAATTACTTGTGTATGGGTCGTATCACCCTGTTGAATCTTCTATCAGGTGATCGAGGAACTTTCAGTGCTCATTTTGGTTTCACTTCTTTCTCCATCTTCCCAATCACTAGTGTCTTCTAGACGATATTGGCATAAGCGCCCCCTCCACTCTGTTGGGCCCAATTGGGCGCTTGAGCGCACACAATCCGGAACTTAAGCACTAGGCACTCGACATCTGTGTGAGTGTTTCGGCTCCACAAACCCAACACATTCAATTGCAAGATTGTGCCCCCTCAAGAAAAATTTCTAGCCCACCATTATATCTAAGAGAGCTTTGACATTAGGGTTTGACTGTTGCAAAGGAAACTAATGAAAATGCTGGAGTAAAGTAATGAAATATAAAGTTTAAGTTGAAAATTTAAAAAAAAAACAGTGGAATATAAGAAAGCTGAAATTTTAGGGATTGATAGTTGCAAATGGAATTCAAAAAAAAAAAAAAAACTAGAGTAATGGGGCCAACGAGAACATATACCTCACAGATTACTGTTGCAAATGAATATAATGAAATTAATAGAATAATAGGATCAATGAAAGCTTGCACATTCGAATTCCACTGTTGCGAGTGAAATTAACTAACGATCCAGTAATGGAATGCAATCTAAGAGTTCTTACACTTTAGGGTTTGGCAAACAAGTGCAAAAGTAGCCTTCTTGTTGCGGACGGATGGGCTGTATATTAGCGACTTTATCGAGGCAGGCGCCCGGCGGCGGGCGTCACCTTGCAGCACGCACCGAAGAACCCTCGCCGCCTCCCTGCGCGCAAAATGCGCCGACCGATCTGCCGCGCTACAGCCTACCGTCAACCTTGCAGCTCGGTTTTCTCTATTCTTCGCCGCCGTCGAAGCCATGCGAATCGGCTGCTGCGAATCAAACAGCGAAGTCACGATTTATACCTAAAGAAATTTATTTCTTTTTTTCCATTTATATATGAAATTTTAATTATTTATTTATGCAATATAATAATGTCTCAATTATTAAATTCAAATTTGTCTATTTATTTTTTTTTATCAAGGGCATAGTTTAATATTCTTAAAAATTTTCTCAACACTTTTCATTTGAGTTAGAAATGGATATTAGTGTGGTTATTTTTTTGGTTTAAATATATTAATATGAATAGTTAAAATGTTATGATGTTGAAAAAAATTATAATTTATTTAATAAATATAAGTAATACTAAATGCCCAAGTTTAATTATTATATATGTGAATATATAAGAATTATGAGTTAGGCATCAAAATGCAATACATATTTTATGAATTGTGTATCAAAAAAAAGAAATTTTTGAATTTTATAATAGGGGGGGACATTAAAATAAAAAGATACTCCATTTTAGATTTTTAAAAAATTAAATATTTTGAAATAAATATTAAAAATTTATTTGATTAAAATGAATGGATTTTGAAATAAAATATTTAATTTTAATTGAGTTATATAACAAATAGCCATTTAAGACATAAAAATTATTATGTTAATACCTATTTTTAATTCTAATTTTGATGTTGAATAGCTCATATATGTTACAATTTAAGAATAAATATTTTAAAAATTAAAATTTAGTTATATTTATATTCTGCTTGAAATTTAGATTGTGTAAGAACTAAGATATTTTCATTTTACGATCGAAAACAATGTCAAATTTATTACCTAACAATGGTTCCTAATTGCAAGATAATAGTTTTAGTAATCGATTATTACGTCATCGGAGATTTTGCCCCTACCCAGTTTGGGTGAAATAAGATTTGATTTATTTTGAGGAATAAGGTCAAACTCTCAGAATGATGCGCCCTTTTTGTTGGATTTTCTTTTGTGTTTGCCCCTTTTAATTTCCATTCTAGATCAACATCTACTAAAAAAAAAAGTAAAGCGAGAGAAGAAAAAAAGTAAATTGGACAAATACCAAGAACTACAAAAGGATGGATACAAAGATGTCTCGTGAAAAGATCCTCGTAGCATATACTTGAGATGAGCGGTCCAAATTAAATTGAACCCTGCCCTAAGAGAATATACAAGAAATTACTTACAATAGCATTCGTATTCAACAGCCAAGCAAAATCAAATTTATTTTTTATTATGGGTTTAATGAAACCTCCCACAATGACGTATCCTCGATATCAATTACATCAGAGGGAGTACCAGAAAGACTCGATAAAGGTGTCATGTTTGTTTTTTTATAAGCTCTTCTAATAGGTCACCAATGAGGGTTTCACTCCAATATGTGGAGACGTTTGTTGTGAAGGCTTAATTACGATATCGAAGATAGATTGAATCACTTTAACCTGATAAGTAGCATTCTCTTAACAAAGAGGGCCAATAAAATGATTATTAAAGACTTAACAACGAAAGGTCATTGTGTTACCAACATGCAGGTGAGGAATCTCTAGACAAAAAGAAATAGCCTAGTTGGAACTCCATAAATCTATCATTCCAAACTATTAAAACCCTAAGTCCACTAATTTGTGGAAGTAGTCAAACCAACATGATAGTGAACTAATTGTCAGCAACTCATACGTTGTGTAGTCCAAAGTAGCCCAATAGACGTAAAGTCACATGAAAGAAACGTCTAGAATCTTATGACTTTACCCGAAAAAAAAGTAAGTTTCAAGGTATGGCCAGAAAACCTACACAGTGGAAAAAGTGAATGAGAATTCAGTCGATAAAACCGACCCACCCCACAAAGAACTTATAACCTTGTTTGGGTTGGGAAAGCTTATAACACCATAAGCAAACTAGACAACCATGTATGCAAAGAAACTATTCTAAGCCAATTAGATTGGAGAAAAAGGTTGCTTCTCTGCAAGATATGTATATGATAAAAATATCTAAATCTTTAATTGTGAAGGCCATATTAATACGATTTAGAAGATAGGCATGCAATGCAAATCTATTTTAAAACAAGCCTAGAGGGTCATGCAGGAAAGTAAAGTGTTGATTTAAAAAAAATTAATTTTAATTCAATTTTTTTCTAAGATAATTTTTAATTAAAATTTTTGAAAGAGTTTTATCCTAGGAACCTACATGTAATTATGATCCCAAAGAAATTATACACTAGAAAAGAGTGAATAACAACATATTGCATACAATTAAACACTCCAATAAAAAGAACAAATAATAGGTCAAGTGTCACTAGGCTGGTAATATATCCTAGAAGGTCAAAATAGAGGTCAGGCTCCGTATATACGTAATTTATTCTAAGTCTATATAATAAATGAAATCTAAAATTGAGGTACGAGACACGAGCAAACCACTTTTGATCTTTTTCATATGGTCTCGCATGTTAAGCTTCATGGGGAATTGTACTTGTACCATATTTATAGTATATAATCAGCTTAAAACTATAAAAATACATGTGAATATCTACAAGAAAGACTCGAAATACAAAAGAAGATATTAGTGCATGTAACATGATAATGAACTATTTACAATCAGAGGAGAGCTAAGAAACACCTATAGAAAATGTTTTAGTTTAAATATTTATAATTTAAGCTCCTCCAGTTTGTATATGGCTATCTGCAAAAAGACCACTTCTAATATATTAGTGTGCATGTCTCAAACTCAATAAATACCAAAAATAACAAACAAAATGCAACATCTAGCATATAAAACCTAAACTATATGTGTGCATATAAAAATCATAACTACTCCTTAACCCTAGTTTTAAGCAAAAATCAATAAGGTGTTGCCTACCCATCATCTAAACAAATCGTGAAGAGTAGGGGCTAAAGATGTTCTCTTAAGATCTTAGTGGGATCACCAAGTCTGGCCCCATCTAAAGCATCCAAATGGACTAATTTCTACCACATCGGTAATGAATATTGATCACTTCGAGGCTTGGAACAATCCGAAAGGATATAATACAAATAGGATAATTCACATAGCTTCCTTTGACAAGCCAGCGTGTGATGCTTATTTTATTACGATCATTACAGGTCAATTCTAAAGTTCTAGTAGAATTGTGCCATTAAAGTTCTTACTTACCAATCCAAGCTTATATGAAAAAAAAAAAAATATGTATTTTACTTGGACAAAATCAAATGCATAGATGCATTTCAATGCACACACAAACTTAAAACACATTATGTGATGTAATGAACAAGTTGCACTCACTAACACATATGCAACACCCACCTAAAATACATAACATACAAGTGACCACCCTAAAATAAGACAATTGAATCTACTATGAAAATATTCATTCACACATGCACATGTAAATCTTAAATCAAAGGGGGAGCATGGCAATTCAATGCTAACAACAATGCAATTCTGATCTTATAATTTAGAGAGAAAAGGGTTAATGTCGTAGCTTTGCTGAAGCAAAGCCTAGGTGCCATCCACTTTGATCTTTAGATTGGATGGTAGATTGTGTTGACACATTGACACCTAATGCAATTCCTAATTCTAGTTGGTAAGAAGACTCGAGTATCTTTTCTATACACATGTGGATAAAAAGGTGAAAAAAATGATCAAATTTATAGCAAATTTAGCTAATCACAACAAAAATACTATGAATTTGACTGATATGGTAAAAAAAAAGGATGATAAACCATCACTCCCACTAAGGGTTGCAATAAACAATACATGATAGAAATCTCCAAGCCCCAAACTAATAAGAGTTGGGGTTTAACCCATTCAACACAACATAACCCAACTAGTGAGTTAGTCAAATAGTGAAGATTGTCATCTCCACAAAGGAGTGCAATGAGTAATATGGGGTGAAAACCCCTAAGACATTAACATATAAAGTTTAAGAATCTAAGGTTGTTCAACATAACCAAACTTGACTAATTGACATAGAAATCCATGGTTACATTATAATGTGCATGAAGCAACCATTATGTGACAATGAGAAATAAAAATATCGGGTAAGCCTTGACACTGCGACTCTCTAAAAGAGTCATGACACCAAGTCCCTGGATCACTCATCACACTTAGAGTGGACCCTGGATCACTCATCACACTTAGAGTGGACCATACATCATTAACTAACAAATTTCTCATGGAGCTTATAAACTAAAGACTTACACCGGGAATGAACTTCCTAAGACATGGAGTGGCGATGAATTAAAGAAAATTTTTCCTTGTATCAACTTTTTATTACTCAAGGAAATGTTGTGCAGAATATTTATAAGTCTATATTCTTTCAATATAAGATATTATTTGGAAAGATTTTATATAATTGTATATGAAATAACACTCTTAAGGATTTTTAAAATTTTAACACTCAGGGAACTAAAAAATGATCAAAATGGTTAATTACGATCAAAACACTCTGATTAATGCGAAAGACTCTCCTACAGGAAGAGCAAAATACTCTCCTGCAAGACGAGTGAAGGACTCCTATGGGATGAGCAAAATTCCATCTTATTGAACGAGCGAAATACTCTCCTACGAGACGAGTGAAAGACTCTTGTATGGGATGAGTGAAATACTCTCTTACCTGACAAACAGAAACTCCCTAGCAGGACGGGTGAAAGACTCTCTCATTCGGGACAAGTGAAAAACGCTCCTCTCCAGTTGGACGAGCGAAAAACACTCCAATAGGACGAGCGGAAAACTCTCTTGGAGAGAATAAGCAAAATGCTAGTAAAAAGTATACCATATGTATGTATGTATGTATGCATACATACATAGATACATACATAAAAAAGAGAAGCGTGCTTGTAAGAAGAAAGCGATCAGAAATGAATATATGATCGAAACAAAAACTTTCATTGCTCGAGTAATGTTCTTACTAGCCTCTTTTTACAAAAGCTATCAACATAAAACAAAAATATTTACAACATATAAACGACATTTTTCCGAGCGCTGAAGACGAAGCAACTGCCGAGCCTTCTTCTTCTACTACTTCTTTGGGTTTTTTTTCTTCTTCTTCATTTCCAGCCTTTTCTGTGAGTTCTTCTTTGCTAGCAGTAAAGGGATCAAGAGGACTACAATTTTTTTTTCAGTCGGCATATTTATGGTCGGCAAGCCCATGATCAATGAACTTGTCAGTCACGAATGACATGCCCCTATGAAATTGATGGAAAATTTTGACGACATGTTGTTCTTGAGTTTTGGATTTCGTTAAGGCCACCTTCAATTCTTCTGTCTCTTTTGCCAAATTATCTAATTTTCCCTTGAAATCAAGTTCATCGCTCTTATGTTCTTCAAATGAAAGGCGAGGCCAGCCTTCAACAAATCTATTTTCTCGTTTCTCTTCTCTTAACTAATTTTCTAAGGTTATTGTTTTATNGTATCTAATTTTCCCTTGAAATCAAGTTCATCGCTCTTATGTTCTTCAAATGAAAGGAGAGGCCAGCCTTCAACAAATCTATTTTCTCGTTTCTCTTCTCTTAACTAATTTTCTAAGGTTATTGTTTTATCCTTGACCTTGAACAAGGACTGCTCAGATTCACCGAAAGTCAGGGCTTGGAGGTGAGTGTCATCCATAGCTATCAGGTGATATTGAGTGGGATTTTGTTGAAGCTCCTTGTAATCAATTGACTTCAAAATCTCCTCAACTTTATTTAACCCAGAAGTGAAGGGATGCTATCAACCTCTGGGTTTATCAAATCGATCAAATAGAACCAGCAGTCAGAACTAATGAAAATATTTCTGGCCCCACTATGTATTGAATTCCATTCAAAACAGCTACCCTTTCTTTTCAAATAAGAAGGGGGTGGAGCATCAATAACCTTCACGGGAGCTTTCCCTTTTTTCTCTTTGCCAAAGGATTATAACTCCTTTTAAATAGAGGGAAGAGGAACCGATTCAGGAGCAAGCTCTGTTCCTTTTCCAGACGAGGACCTCGATAGAATGTGAGAGAATGACAGTTGGCTTCAACCCTTGCCGAAAAATCAAGAAATGAGGAATCATTTGGATGACATTTGGCTAGTTGCGACAAGGATGGATGTGTGTTGGTTGGAGATGGAACATTTCATGCTCCGACCTCTTCCCTAGAAGCTTTGGCCTCAAAAGCACTCGATCTCAGGACAAAAGGGTGGGAAACCTTTAGTTTTTCTTGCAATAGTAATAATTTCCCCAGTTAGCACATGTTGTATCACAACGGTTGTTTTAGACTTAGAAAAAATAAAATCCTTACCTCGACGACGACCACCTTCCCGAGTTCACCATGGGTTTGCCCCCTCTTTGAAACAAAGATCTTACCTCTTAGTTTCCTCTTGGAGGCTTTATATTCCACTTCCTTGTCACAGGAAGCCTCTCTAGCATCTAAGGCTCTCCATAACTTTTCTGTCATTCAACCAAATTTCTTCGAATGCAAAACTTATCAACAATCTTATAATCAGTGTATTGAGTGACAAGTAATGAGCACCTCTTAATTTTCTCCCTTTCAGCCACACGATGTTTCAGGAGTGTTTTGGTTTTGTTCACTTTTACATCCTGAGGAGCGATATTAATCACCCAACCATCGGTGCAAGATCCGATCAGAAATTGTTTCTTCCAGACTTTTATCTTGTTCTCCAGCCCTAGAAATTGGTGTTTGTAACCCACAAAAAATTGTGCAAGGACGTCATCTTTAATGAAAACTATTAGTTGAATAAGTTAGTTGACCATAGGATAGTCAGGCATTGGCAGAAAACAACCATCGTAATGATCGTGAAAATCAAATTTTGCATGACTTGGGCTAGAATCACCCCATACCATTTGAAAACACATTTCAGCTCATTACATAGTGGGAGCCGCAAGCCACATCAAAATTAATCCTGATAGAACATCAGATCATTCCTAAAATTGTTTGTTGATGTGGCTTGACGAGACCCTTCAAAGATTAATCTGATCAGGCCACCAGCTATCTCTTCGGCAATAAGATCAACATAATGAGACCCTTCAACGATGATCTGAACAGGATCCGTGATAGGAGTTATAAGTCCTTGATTTTCCTCCATTTCTATTGCTTTTTTGACTGATCAGCATCAATGCCAATGGAAGATGCAACTTGATCATTTAAGTCGATCACATAATCTGTGTGTTTCTTCTTCCACACAACCACCATCTTTTTCTTCTTCTTTTTTTCTTACAAGGGCAGGAGGAGGTTGGGGAGCGAGTTGAAACTCTTCCAGGGCCATCCGAAGCTCCTCGTCATCAAAAGAGTATGGGGTCGTTTTGAAATCCGATATTGAAATGAGAATGGAAGAATACTTATCCTATTTATAAAGAGTTTATGGGCACGAAAAACTTGGAAGTAATCATTGCACTTTGTTGAGATTTAATTAACCATTTTCATATCCTTTTGTAGTTAATAAGGAGCAAGAAAATTAGGGAACTAATAATTATACAAGAAAAATGTTGGCATGAATCCTAAAGAGAACAAGCTATTCGATGGGACTCCACTGTTTCCGATCAGAATTCATGCAAAGGGTTATCAGAGGATTGGTTAGCTTAGCTCGCGTGTCAAAACCACTGGCGATCGTGTCGAACTTAAACAACTGATCGAGTCATCAAACCGATAGAATCAACCAAATACAAGGCAACTAACAGCTCGAGATAAAAGTCAATTGGTCATATATTATGTCCAACCGACGTAACCATTCATGAAAGTGACACATATTCAATTATTTGTATCGAAGATGTGATTATATTAACTACCATAGTTAAGAAAAAAGCAAAAAATACCATACAACTATTGAGATAAAGAGAATAANTTGTCGAACTTAATCAACTGATCGAGTCATCAAACCGATAGAATCAACCAAATACAAGACAACTGACTGCTCGAGATAAAAGTCAATTGGTCATATATTATGTTCAACCGAAGTAACCATTCATGAAAGTGACACATATTCAATTATTTGTATCGAAGAGGTGATTATATTAACTACCATAGTTAAGAAAAAAGCAAAAAATACCATACAACTATTGAGATAAAGAGAATAATATGTTAATTGTATATTCAAGCTACCTATGATTATAAATATGAGGTATTTTATAAATAAAGGTTACACACTCTTTTTCAAAATTCTCATTAGTCTGGTGTTTTCTTTTCTCTTTCTCTTATCTTCCATTGTTTCATACTTTAAACTCTCCAGACGTGTCCANCTATTTTATAAATAAAGGTTACACACTCTTTTTCAAAATTCTCACTAGTCTGGTGTTTTCTTTTCTCTTTCTCTTATCTTCCATTGTTTCATACTTTAAACTCTCCAGACGTGTCCACTACGGTAATTTAGAATTCAACAATATATACAATTTAAAAATTATTAGAAATTATTTTAAAATTAATCCATTTTCATGAACTTAAAATTAAAATTTTAATCACACAATTTAAAACAAACAATAAATTTCTAACAAAGATATTCAGTCTGGAAAACCGTGATCCTGAGTCCGGTCTTCCATTAGCATGAGGAGCGCGTGCGGTGTCAGATCTGAACCATTGAAATGCATTTTTTTTTTATTTTTTTCTGTTAGAGTGGGGTCCATTCTAAATTTTTTTACTGTCCTGATCGAACACTTTACGTGCGGTGTCAACAAACAATAATTTTTCTAGGAGTCTCAAATTATGATGAAGCCCAGATAACGTCACCACGCAGGCGGAGATCACATGTCGTGTGACAAAACCAGTTAGTGAAGCAGCCGTAGGACCCACTTATGCTGCCACGCTCTCCTNCACGAGAGTAGCTCTTTGTGATTCGGTAGAAGCGTCGGATGCATATCGAGTCTCAAATTATGATGAAGCCCAGATAACGTCACCACGCAGGCGCAGATCACATGTCGTGTGACAAAACCAGTTAGTGAAGCAGCCGTAGGACCCACTTATGCTGCCACGCTCTCCTTCCGTCGCCTCACCGGCCCCGACAATGTCCGATTCAGATTTTTAATGCGATTAATGCTGCACGAGAAAAAAAATAAAATAATAACGTTGGGAGATTTTTTATGAAAATTTACTTCTATTTTAAAATTTGTTTAGTTTATTTGATAGAATTTGTCACATTTAGATATTNTCCATGATTCAGATTTTTAATGCGATTAATGTTGCACGAGAAAAAAAATAAAATAATATCGTTGGGAGATTTTTATGAAAATTTACTTCTATTTTAAAATTTGTTTAGTTTATTTGATAGAATTTGTCACATTTAGATATTTAATAAAATTTAATCATATTTTTTATTCAATAATAAGTGGACGTAGCAATGATAATTGTTTTAATAATACATCTATAATAATTGTTTCAATCATTATTATAAAAAACATTGATTTTTGGGTGAAACATCAACTAATTTTTTTTTGTGTTTGATTAATTTAGAAGTTGAATCGGGAATAGGCGTTTCAACCGATTTAGGGTCTGTTTATGATAGTTTACTTGGTGTGGTGACGTTTTGAAAATGCACCTGATCTGTTGGGTAAACTGTATTTTGGCAGCTTTTGCGTTTTCAAAATACTGAAAATAATGTTTTCACACAGTACATACACTGCACCTATTTAGGTGACAGATTTCTGGCAACGGTTTGACTTTTCCTAAAAAATACAAACTTGTGATAGTCACCGTACTTAGTTTATCAACAGATTATTTTTAAACAACTTATCAGCAGATTATTCAATAAGCTGTAGCTGCCCCAAATAGATCCTTAGGGTCCGTTTGGGGCGGCAGTGCAGTGGCACTGCGACACTGCATTGTAATTTTGGCGACTCAATAGATGACGCCGCTTACTATTCACCTCTGATGACGAGTTCAAGGTCGAGGCACAGTAGTGGTAGCTATTCTTCAGCTCCATGCGACCCGAATCGAAAGCTCTATGAAGGTAAATTGATTTCTCCGGCCTTTCATTTGTATCTCTCCAACATTTTTTCTTTAGTTAGTTTTTTCTTTAAGAATGTAACTTGTGCTCTTGGATTTATAGGCATACCACTTCATTTGTGATGAAATTATTAAAAGTTTATCCGATTTACAAACATGCCACATAATTTCTTTTTGCATTTATGCCACCTTCCCAATCTATGAAATTGTACATTTTACTTTTTAAGATTTACAGTTTTGATCTTTTTAAGTTAATGCAAGATTTGGGTTNCCAATGCTAATTATTTTAATAATACATCTATAATAATTGTTTCAATCATTATTATAAGAAACATTGATTATTGGGTGAAACATCAACTAATTTTTTTTTTGTGTTTGATTAATTTAGAAGTTGAATCGGGGATAGACGATTCAACCAATTTAGGATCCGTTTATGACAGCTTATTTATTGTGGTGGCGTTTTGAAAACACTCCTGGTCTGTTGGGTAAACTGCATTTTGGCAGCTTGTGCGTTTTCAAAATGTTGAAAACAATGTTTTCACACAATACATACACCGCACCTATATAGGTGACAGCTTTCTGACAACGGTTTGACTTTTCCTAAAAAATACAAACTTGTAATAGTCACCGTACTTAGCTTATCAACAGATTATTTTTAAACAACTTATCAGCAGATTATTCAATAAGCTGTAGCTGCCCCAAATAGATCCTTAGTGTCCGTTTGGGGCGGCAGTGCAGTGGCACTGCGACACTGCATTGTAATTTTGGCGACTGAATAGGTGACGCCGCTTACTATTCACCTCTGATGACGAGTTCAAGGTCGAGGCACAGTAGTGGTAGCTATTCTTCAGCTCCATGCGACCCGAATCGAAAGCTCTATGAAGGTAAATTGATTTGTCCGGCCTTTCATTTGTATCTCTCCAACATTTTTTCTTTAGTTAGTTTTTTCTTTAAGAATGTAACTTGTGCTCTTGGATTTATAGGCATACCACTTCATTTGTGATGAAATTATTAAAAGTTTATCCGATTTACAAACATGCCACTTAATTTCTTTTTGCATTTATGCCACCTTCCCAATCTATGAAATTGTACATTTTACTTTTTAAGATTTACAGTTTTGATCTTTTTAAGTTAATGCAAGATTTGGGTTGGTATGACTGTAAAAATTATGTTTAGTTTTATGATAAGTAAATAAATAAGAATTGGGATGGAATGTATGTAAATGCCCATATAATTTACATATAAGGTTAGGGTTTATCTCGCGTTTTTTATGTTATATGAAAGATTTGAGTGGTATGAATATAAAAAGCAATGTTTAGTTGTTTAGATATGTAAATACTTAGGCATTGACATTATACAACAAAAATGTCAGCACAAATCTTAAAGGGATCAAGTAGCTAGGAATTGAGTTTCAGTCGGCCGAAGTAGAGAAATATGAAAGACAACGTATACTCCTGCAAGTCTTGGAAGAAGAGTCAAATGGTATGAAACTTTACTGACTTTCTCGATCACCTCTAAAGGACCAATGAAACAAGGCTTAAGCATTACAGTTTGGCCAAACATTGACTCAATGCATAGATGAAACCTTCAAAAAAAATATGATCTCCGACTTTTAATTCAATCTTTTGATCCTTTGGGTCAAAGTACTACTTCTGATGATCTTGTGCCACACGTAGTAGATCTTGGATTTGTCGAACCTCTCAATAGCTTGATCCACAAGTTGGGGTCCAAGTATTCTTCTCTCACCAACCTCGAACCAACACAGGGGAGATCTACACTTTCTACCACATAGTGCTTCGTATGGAGCCATGCTGATACTAACCCGAAAGTTATTGTTATAAGCAAACTTTACCAACAAGATATAGTCTTTCCAGCTACCATCGAAGTCCAAAATGCAAGCTCTCAGCATGTCTTCTAAGGTCAGAATAGTTCGCTCCGTCTGTCTATCTATTTGAGGATGAAAAATAATACTAAAGTCTAATCAGCTTCTTGTACTTGTTTCCATATCCTAGAAGTAAATCTTCCAGCTCGATCTGATACATTGACGATTGGAATTCCACGAAGTCGAATGATGTTGTCTAAGTAGATCTTGGCTAATTTATCCATTGAATATGTCTGTTTGATTAGTAGAAATTTGTCCAACTTAGTTAGTCTATCCACCACAACCCAAATAATATCACGTCCTTGCTTTAATCTCAGTAATCCAACCACAAAGTCCATAAAATCTCCTCTCATTTCCATTCTAAAATGGGAAGGGGATGCAACAGACCATCAGGTCTCTAATGTTCGACTTTAACCTTCTAAGAGGTCAAACACTTATCTACGAACTCAGCTACAACACTTTTCATACCAAGCCACCAAAATAACTTTTAAGATCCTGATGCATCTTAATAATTTGCGGATGAGTAGAATTTGCCTTATGGAGTATCTCCAGTTGAAGTCCTCCATGATTAGGAACACACAACCTCCCAAAATCTTAAAGTGTCATCTTGATTGATACTGAACTTGGGCTTTGATTTGCTCTCTAAGTTGTTGTGAGTATGCATCCATCATCTAAGCTGCACGAACATGGTCCACAAGTGTAGGTTGAATTGATAGTTGACACATGCTAGAAGTAACTCCTGTCGGTAATGTCTCGACCTGAAGTTGCTACATCTTCTGTGCTAACTCCAGCTCTCGAGTGACATCCAAGATACATACGTAGAATACTTTCTACTTAATGCATCTGTGACCACATTTGCTTTACCAGGGTGGTATTGAATCTCCAAGTCATAATCCTTCATTAACACAAGACATCGTCTTTATCTCAAGTTCAACTTCTTTTTGGTGAAAATATACTTCAATCTCTTATGATCGATGAAGACTTCACAATGAAGGACATAAAGATTGTGCCTCCAAATTTTTAGTGCAAAAATAACCGCAGACAGCTCCAAGTCATGGGTACGAAAATTCCTTTCGTGTACCTTGAATTGGCTTGAGGCATAAGCTACAACCTTGTCATGTTGTATTCGAACACATCTCAATCCTTGATGTGAAGCATCATTGTAGACCTGAAATCCATTTGTGCCATAGGGAATGGTGAGAATTGAGGTTGTTACCAAGTAATTCTCGAGTTTTTGGAAACTCTGCGAACAAGCACCATACCATTCAAACTTAACAACCTTCTGAGTCAGCCTTGACAAAGGTGCAACAATGCAGAAAAAACCTTCAAAAAATCTTTGATATTATCCAACTAATCAAAGGAAACTACGAACTTAGTTACAGTGCATGGCCTTGACCAATCCATTATTGCCTTAATCTTAGCAAGATCCATAAAAATTCCAGCTTCACTAATAATGTGTCCCGAAAATGCCACTTATCGAAGCCAAAATTCACATTTAGAGGATTTGGCATAAATTTTATTCTCTCGAAGAGCATTCAGTGCTACTATGAAATACTGGGCATGCTCCTCTTCATTGTTGGAGTAGGCAAAAATATCATCGATGAAGACAATAAAGAATCGATCCAAGTGAGGATTTTGTTCATCAAATCCATAAAGGCAACTGGGACAATAGTCAAACCAAATGATATCACTAAAAATTCATACTTCTTATATCGAGATTGAAAAACAATATTTGAAACTTCTTCATCCTTGATCTTCAACTGATGGTAGCCCCATCAAATGTTGACCTTGGAAAATACAGAAGAACCTTGTAGTTCATCAAATAAATCATATATATGAGGCAGTGAATACTTGTTTTCACTGCCATCTTATTCAATTCTTTGTAGTCGATGCACAATCGCATGCTTCCATCTTTCTTCTTTGCAAACTGAATTGGGGCTCCCTAAGGTGAGATACTAGGTCGATGAATCATTTATCAAGCAATTCTTGTAACTAGATTTTAAGCTCTTGAAGTTCTACAGTAGCAATCTAATATGATACTTTAGAAAATGGAGTGGTTTTCGGAAGTAGGTCTACAGTAAACTCGATCTCACGATCCAGTGGCGAGCCAACCAAATCTTTAGAAAATACATTAACAAATTCTCAAGCCACTAGAATGCTATCTAAGGTAACACTGGATTTCTCAGAATCAATCACATGAGCTAGATAGCAAGCACATCCATGGGATAACTACTTATAAGCCTTAATTGTCAAAATTAGCAAGAAATAACTTCTTTACAAACCTTGAAGCAAAAGGGAATTGAGCAAGGTATGCAAAAATTCACCTGCCTCTTATGGCAATCGATAATTGCATGATATGTGGATAGTCAGTCCATACCAAAGATTAAACCAAACTCAGCTAGTGGGAATATGATACAACAAAAATATATGCATTTTTAGACCCATATTTTATACTCATTTTTTGTGATATTGCACTTTAATGAAATACATTTTTGTGTTTTCTTGCAGGTTGTTGAATTTTAGGACTTAAAGCTAAATGAAGAAAAAAAATGAAATTTGGAGCAAAAATGAAGAAGTTAAAATTTATTTAGCGCCGCCGGCGCCGTTTGACAAAGATAACGAATTAAATTGCGGGACACTGGCGTCGACGGCGCCAATGTCGGTTCAGCCCCGATTTCTAGAAATTTGACAAATCTGGATGCATTTTGAAGAGTTTTTTGAGACACCTATTGGAGAACCGACTCTAGGCTTTATTTGGGGTCGAAATTGATCAGAAAAGTGACTCTTCCTGTCATCTCATCCCCTTCATTCAACCTTCTACACATCACACATTCTTCCACTTTTCATTCGACAACCATTTAGAGTCCATTGTTCTTATAATTTAGAGTTTTGTGGTGAGATTAAGTGTGAACTCTTCTCTAAGAGTGTTGGTGAAGGAGAAAAGTGAGAGATTTCTTTTTTTCTTCATTTTCAGAAAGTGGCTACAAAGGATTTGCTTTGAGAAAAAGTTTCAGATAAGTGTTGTTTGTTTATTAGTGTTGTATAAACTTTCTTTTATATATGAAATTTATGTTTTGTTGTATCTTTCTCATGAAGTCTATTGTATGAACTTTCTTTTATATATGAAATTTGTGTTTTGTTGTATCTTTCTCATGAAGTTTGCAGTTTTCTTTATCTTTCTTTCTACTCTGAGATATGGTGAAATGAAGAGATAATATGGATGTGCCAATATTTTACTTTATCTTTCTCCATACTCTGAGATATGACGAAAGAAAAGATAATATGGATGTGCCAATATTAAAATATAAAATAAATTGTGATGATTTTTCAATTTCGAACTTAATTTATTTTTTGATCTGACTAATTGAATTGTTAAAATTTGTTGTGAAACATATGATCCGGGAAATCAAATATGAGTTCTACAATAGAGTGAAGATCACATTTGATTCCATGAAAGAGAACTTCGTTCATGGAATTAAGTGATTCCATGAAAGAGAACTTTGTTCATGGAATTAAGTGCAAATAAATAGGGAAATATACTTTGCTAGGTGTAAAATTGAAGAACATTTAGGGCGACAAACTAAAATCTCCAATTCGGTCTTAGTGTTTAAAAACTAAAGCGAGAGGTAGCCTTCAGGTGAAGGGAAGTGGGAGCTATGGAGTGAGAGTCATTATCCTCCTAGCCTAGCCACAAATTTAGAGACTAAACCTGGGATTAGTCAATGATTTTCTATAACACCGTATCAGGGTAGAGAATTAAAATTGCTCCCATTTGACACAATATATTTTATAATTATTTATCTCATCTCATTTTACCAAAAACTCGTTGTAGTGGGAAAGATGTTTTTTCACATAAGAAATGTTCATCACCTAAACATAAACATAGTTTAATAGTTTAATAATTTATTAGTTATTGTTTAAACTTTGCATTTCAGTATTGCTATTAGTTAAATAATTTAGTTCTGATAATATCTCAAAATTTCAAATTAGTGACAGTAATTTTGTATTGACTTTCTGTGAATTTCTTCGTAAATTTATCATTTCAAATTTAAACCTTCCCCGTTGGATCGATATTTGGGGCTTAAATAAAAAATCCATTATTACTTGATAACTATACGTATACTTACGTAGAATCCCAATATTAATTGCTTAAATTTTTAAATCATAAAATATTACATCAAGCTCTTGGCACCGTTGCATAGCGGAGTCAACTATATAATTTTTACGCAATTATATCAAATTTGGGATCAAAATACTAGAAGAGTGGTAGACATATGCATGTTATTGATGGTAATGTCACAATTACGAACACACCGAGTAACGATCACAGGTGAGTCAGATGACATAGAGATTGATAAATGTGATTATAATGGGGAAAACAATGCACTAAATTCAAGTTTGTTTTGATATGAATGAATGAGTTGCCTCAGAGTCAAATACTACCATTATCAGTTGCTTTAAACTAAGGATGATACCTGTCACCACATTAGGTGCTTCTTTCTGCATCATAACAAATGCTCGCGCTATAATCGTTTGCCTGGGCTGCTCCGAAGCTTGAGCTCGTTGAGGCAAGTAATGCACGTTTGAGAGATGTTGACNTTTCTTTCTGCATCATAACGAATGCTCGCGCTCTAATCGTTTGCCTGGGCTGCTCCGAAGCTTGAGCTCGTTGAGGCAAGTAATGCACGTTTGAGAGATATTGACACATCAATGTCAGCTGCTGAGAATATATATTTGTTTTTTTTATCATGTATTTGTTTTTTTATCATTCTATATTATATTGCAAGTTGTTGATTTGTTTTTTTTATTAACATATGTTAGAAGTACTTTATCATCCAAGTGATGCACTGACACTCATCATGTCAAAATGNGTTGACACATCAATGTCAGCTGCTGAGAATATATATTTGTTTTTTTTATCATGTATTTATTTTTTTATCATTCTATATTATATTGCAAGTTGTTGATTTGTTTTTTTTTATTAACATATGTTAGAAGTACTTTATCATCCAAGTGATGCACTGACACTCATCATGTCAAAATGACCAACCATAAACTTAATGACTAAAAGTGACGCGGTCATTTAATGTTTGGCATACGAAGTTAGCCGCTTGAAGACTTTTTCTTATTGCTGTTTTCATTGGCTCAATTTATAAAAATAATTAAATAATTGAATTTAATTTTTATCAGCAATCTGTATGTGCAAGTTGCATGCTATTTATTTGGACGCACGGTTTATTAAATTATTTTTGTATTAATGTTCTTTATTTGCTCAAATGAGAGTATTAACAAGGTGCTTGTAAAATATTTTGAATTTATTTTGAAATAAATATAATAAGATTAATTAGTTATTTATATAAATATTATATATGATGTTCACATAAATATAAGGAAAGGGACCCTATCCACTTGGTTATTAATTCGAAAAAAATAAAATAAAATAAATTAATGGCCAATTCAATCCACGGGAAATTCAATAGCTTATCTAATCAAGCGATTTATTTTATTTCTTATGAGAAGCTCGGACAGAGACTAAAAAAGCTATAATATTGGTTTTGATGGAAGGAAGGAAAATCTTATATAATTATTGCAATTTGAGATTGATTTCATCAATATTTTGTTTAGGAATCATATTAATTGTTCAATTCAAAATTCTAATGGCAAAGAGTTTCAATTAATGGAAAAATATTTGCGTACGTATTAGGTTATTCGGAGGGTACATATAGATTACACTTAGGTTACAGGAAGAATTATAAGGGGTATAACATAAATATAAACTGGATGTACCCTCCGAATAACCTAATATGTACGCAACTCTGCGTACTTCTTACGTACGTAAATATTTCTCCAATGANCTAATTAATGGAAAAATATTTGCGTACGTATTAGGTTATTCGGAGGGTACATGTAGATTACACTTAGGTTACAGGAAGAATTATAAGGGGTATAACATAAATGTAAATTAGCTGTACCCTCCGAATAACCTAATATGTACGCAACTCTGCGTACTTCTTACGTACGTAAATATTTCTCCAATGAATGACACTAATCTAAAAAGAACTTCCTGATTGCCATTTTTCTTTTTATTTTTAAAACATATTTGTTCATATATATATATATATATATATATATATATATATATATATATATATATATATATATATATATATANAAAAAAATATTCCAACACTTTGATCTGACAAACCCTCTAAAAAATTATTTTAGATCTTTTGAGGAGTATAGCAACACAATGATGGCTAGCTTTCACAATCTTGACCCCCTGACATAAGAGCTAGGTTTGATCATCCATCTTCTAATACCTACAACCTCAACTGGACTACTCACCCAAACTCTAATTGGAACAATAATGACATTAGTGTAGAGAATCAATACTGGGGCAGAACTCAGGCCAACCCTGTAGAAAATTAGAACAACTTTGGGACCACATTTGTTGAACTTAACCTTGGAAAGTGACCTCAAAGCCCCAATTTAAGGAGTATAACCTGTCATTAGAAGAATTGAGAGTAAATTTGAGGAATCAATCTAACATCTACACCCAAAGTTGGTCAATCTACCCAANCTGACATTAGTGTAGAGAATCAATACTGGGGCAGAACTTAGGCCAACCCTGTAGAAAATTAGAACAACTTTGGGACCACTTTTGTTGAACTTAACCTTGGAAAGTGACCTCAAATCCCCAATTTAAGGAGTATAACCTGCCATTAGAAGAATTGAGAGTAAATTTGAGGAATCAATCTAACATCTACACCCAAAGTTGGTCAATCTACCCAAGCTTCAATTGGAATAATAATAACACTAGTATAAACAACCTCTGATGAGAGAGCACCCAAGTTAATTCTGTAAGAAGTTGGAATAATCACAATAGTGACCAGCCTAAACAAAATGAGAATCTGAATGAATTGGTGATAAATTTATTGAATCAATCACAAAACCAAACTGTCACATTAAGAGGTTTAGAAAATCATATAGATTAGTTAGTTAGCTTAAAAATTAGTGGATGTCAAGGATAATAGATTGCCATAATTTTTAATCTAAAAGTTGGTCTATGAAAAGTGGGCTGAGTTGAATGAATTTGGTTGGACAATGACTAGGGAAGAATGTGTTATTCTTTTCAAGGCACTCTCTTACATTATGAGAGAGATAGTTGAGCCTATAGTTTCACCCATAAGATTGTCCTAAGGGGAAGTGTTTGTAGACAACCTTACAAAGGAGAGCGGCCAAGTAGAATTAGATCCAGGCTCTTAAAAATCTAAAGAGAACCCAAAACTTTAGGTGAACTTGAATTATCTTTTTGGAACCCATTTCTTGCAACTTTTGAGGAAGACACTGATATGTAAATAGAGGAAATAATTGGGAGAGTTTTGGATTTAGAAAGAACATGTAGGANATCTATGAAAAGTGGGCTGAGTTGAATGAATTTGGCTGGACAATGACTAGGGAAGAATGTGCTATTCTTTTCAAGGCACTCTCTTACATTATGAGAGAGAGAGTTGAGCCTATAGTTTCACCCATAAGATTGTCCTAAAGGGAAGTGTTTGTAGACAACCTTACAAAGGAGAGTGGCCAAGTAGAATTAGATCCAGGCTCTTAAAAATCTAAAGAGAACCCAAAAATTTAGGTGAACTTGAATTATCTTTTTGGAACCCATTTCTTGCAACTATTGAGGAAGACACTGATATGTAAATAGAGGAAATAATTGGGAGAGTTTTGGATTTAGAAAGAACATGTAGGAATGGTAATATGAATCAATCCCCTAAATACCCGCATGATGATGGTCATAGGCCTGAGAAGAAAAAGTTGCAAGAAAAAATAGAATTTTGAGAATTTAGTAGAAACTTTAGGATCAACAAAAGATTAAGGGATTGATCAAGGATTACTAAAGTAGAATTTTGATCATGGAGGAAGTCTTTTTGTCAGACTAATGACGTTAATCCAAGTGCCACCTTGGGAGGAAGTCTAAGTATTTTCTAATGTGTTTATATTTGTGTACCTTCTACATTTTGCTTTGAAATTTGCTTTGAAATTGATTTTAAATTTTCTCCTAAAAAGAGGAGTTTTTTAATCTTGTTTATCTATAAAGTGTCAACCCTTTTATTGAGATTCTTACTACTTTGTGTTTTCGTACCTAATTTTGATACTACGACCAGCTGGAATTTGATTTATAATTTCTGAGATTTTTATGAACCATGCATTTACTTCTTTGTTGTATTTACCTGTTTTTTTCATTTACTGCTTCTTTTGTTATAAATGTGTTGAAAAAAACAAGTTTTGAAGAGAGAAAAATGTAANTCATTTACTGCTTCTTTTGTTATAAATGTGTTGAAAAAAACAAGTTTTGAAGAGAGAAAAATGTAACTTATTATGAACTTGAAAATAACTCACATAACTTAGTAAGAGATTAAGGGTTTGTTTGGGGCAGATTGGACGTTTTAGAATAAGCAGCTTATCCTGAAACGCGGCCCGCAGGTCGACCGCGAGGTTCGACCCACGACCTGCATTTAGTGTAAAAAACTCAAACGAGGTAGACAACGTTTTTAAAAATGCGCAAAACAAACGAGGTAGACAACGTTTTTAAAAATGCGCAAAACAAACGGTTAGACGACGTTTTCAAAAACGTCGCCGCAATTATAAGCTACCCCAAATGAGCCCTAAATTTAAATTGGCAACTCCTTTTAGGAATTCCAATTTATTACAAACTGCTTATCATAGTCTATTAAAATTAGATGCATGACATTTAGAAAATACAAGCTTTAATGAGTTAATAATAAGATTCATAACATAACAACTTCAAACTTTATANTCAAACTGCTTATCATAGTCTATTAAAATTAGATGAATGACATTTAGAAAATACAAGCTTTAATGAGTTAATAATAAGATTCATAACTTAACAACTTCAAACTTTACTTAAAAGAACATATAAATTATTAAAAATGTGTGTTTTAAGTGTTAATTAGCAAGCCATGAATGTTCAATTCTTTTTAATCATTTCAATCATGTTACAATCATCTTAAGTTTTTTATGAAAAGAGAATATAAACTGTATAACATTAAAATATCAAATGTTGACATTACCCTTCATCTTATTTAAAATTAAAAAAAAAAATTGTCAACCATAAATACAATAATTCTAAGGAGAAAAGAAAAAGAAAAAGAAAAAGAAAAAAAAACCGAAAGTGAATAAATCATTGAGGAGAAGTTGAGGTTGACACAATAATGATTAAAAAAAGAATCAGAAGGGTGTCTAGTGGGACTTAAGTAATAAAAATTTTTCTTGAATTTTTACAAAAAAACCCATTTTTAATTATCTTCAAAGGAAAGAGTTAGGTAATGTTGAGCTGGTTAAAATCCAGTAAACTTGTATTNAAAAAACCGAAAGTGAATAAGTCATTGAGGAGAAGTTGAGCTTGACACAATAATGATTAAAAAAAGAATCAGAAGGGCGTCTAGTGGGACTTAAGTAATAAAAATTTTTCTTGAATTTTTACAAAGAACCCCATTTTTAATTATCTTCAAAGGAAAGAGTTAGGTAATGTTGAGCTGGTTAAAATCCAGTAAACTTGTATTAGAATCATTCGAGGTTAGAGAAATGGGCTTAAACTACATCAATTTAATGATATATAAGATTCTTCTAGGGATAAGAATTAGGGGAATTAAGGAGAGGTCAAGTTATTAACCATTAAAGATAATTGATCCTATAATGACATTTAAATACTATATTTAGCTTTGATAAACATGTTAGATAGTTAAAAATCTATAGGAGTGTCAATTATCTTCATGGAATCTCAACTGAGCCATATGATTACTTGAGGGTGAGTAATATGGTAAGTTTGGGGTATTAACATGCACCAATTTTAAGTGATTTCTCATATTTTTTATCATGTATTTTACATTATTTATAATGATTTATGCTTGTGTAAGGTTCTTTATATTATTTTGCAGGTTACACGTGTCAAACACAAAACAGAGTGAAAACACATGATATAGTGTGGTCTGATACAAACATGTCAAATCTGGGCGCGGCCACACCAAAAGTTGTGTGACCACACCAAATTTGGGCATGACCAAGCTAGTTTCAGACGTGACCACGTCATCAGACATCTAGAGCTCATATTTTGCGAAATTTCATGCATATTTGGGAACTATTTTGGAGAGTTTAGATGCCTATTTTTTAGCCCTACTCTAAAATCTAAAAAATAAATATATATTTGTGTCATGAGAGATCTCTCTCTTGGCCTCTTGGAGGCTTGGAGAAGGAGTCCTACACAGGGACTCATTGAAGGCTTCTAAAGGCAAGCTTCAAAGAGAATTTGATAGCATTCCTCAAGGTCTTCTTCCTCCTTTGTGAAAAACTTATAGGGTGAGAGTTTCATTTGTTTTATGAGTTGTGAGAGACTTGTATGAGAGGAGGGATTGCTACAAGTGTGGAGAAAATGTATTATTGTATGTTTTACTTGTTTATGTTTCTTGCAATGAATTCCTGCATAGTTTTTCTTGTGTTGATTTTCTCGAAGATGCATGACTAATTTTATTCGTGTCTTTGTGATGTAAGAGTAGTATATTTAATTGTAGTTTTTCCATAATATTTTTTTGTTTGCATTTTCTTGTACTTGCATAGCCTACATTGTTGGTTAACCTTTAAACTTAATTTACTCCTAGTCTAGCAAACAAGGATGTTTAAATATTTCGTGGAACTACACATCTAACCATTGTGTAGTGGAAACAAATAGTTAACCATAAAATTGTGAGAGGATAGAAATATTCTAATAGAATTCTGCGATCATCCCGGGAGATCCAAACAGTTAAGCAGAATGTCACAGGGACATAGCATCCTCAACTTCATGAATCCTTAGCTTCTTTTGACCTAGCCATAATGACCAATTGACAATACTCTGTAGGAAAACATTTAGGAAAATCACGTTCACCATGATCATAGAGGCACAAGTTTTATCAATCTTAAAAGAACTCATAAATACTTTCCCGCTGCTTTTATTTTCTACTGCCTCAATTTTCTCTATTTTTGCTATAATCTTAGGATTTAATCCCTCTTTGCAATCACACCAAGCTAGACTCACTAAATTAGTAACCATAGATTTTTCAACAGAATTATTTGTTAAATTTTTCTTATGAGATCGATGTTCGGATTCTTAACCAGTATACTATTTTACACATGCATTTGCGTTGTACAACCAACTAACTTCACGGTAAATTTTGGCACATCACCGGTGCAGTTAACCGATCAATTATAAAATTCATCTTTTCGAATGCTGCTCGAAAAAAATGTTCCCGAGCTGTCAATATTGACAAGGATACTGCCTACATTTAAATTTCTTATCAATGTAATAATAATAATAATAATGACATCATTGTAGGGATTTTCAGCTAGTGGAAGATCCTCGTCAGTGAAAATGAATGGGGGATGTGGCTTCCTCATTGGAGCGAGCATCACAACACAGTAATTTCTTGATCGACTTTTTTTTGTCGACCCTGACATATGAATTACCTCCCAGTATTATTGGTATTATTTCTGCTATATTAATGGCATTGGCCTAGGTTGACCCACCTGACTCGCCTTTCACTGGAGCCTTGCTTTTTAGTCAAGTGTGAGCCTCTGAGGCTACAAAATTCTTGAGTTTTTTCGACCAGGATCAACCCCTCTACAAGGCTACGAAGGTGCCTGCACGCCTCGATCTCATGGACATGGTCTCAGTGATACTTACAATATTTGTTCAGAGGGAAGCTTTGACTTTCATTGGAGTCGACTTTTAGAAATACTCCTTGCCTTTTATTATGCCTATGAGTTCCGCCATATAAACTAAAGTGGTGTAAATCTAGACGCCCTTCAACCTCCTGTAAACCAGTCATTTAATTGGTTGTGTTTGCATCTCTCTCGTTCGTCTTTTTTATCTATTCAAGAGAAGTGGCCTCTCTCACTTTTCGAACAAGGATCATCTTTCTCCCCCCATACATCATCCTTCGAGCTATTCATGCCCGACTGTCGATCCGATTTCGAACCTTTGTAAACCAGCTGGTTCATATACTCTTCAACTGCAATATGTTCATTGGCTAACTCCAGGATCTTAGCCAACATTTCAGGTTTCCTTAAACCCAAAAATTATTAGAATCGTGGACTCTTCAGTTCTTATGCAGTGCTGCCTTGGAAACCACCAGCTCCAGGTTTCAAAAATCGACCTTCTGGAAACTCATAACCAATGCTCGTAAGCTCTCGTTTAGTCCCTATTTTATATATCACAATGAACTTGAATCCTTTCATGGTATTTGGGCACCAGAAAGCTGCGCTAAAGACAACTTCTTGAAGTCTTTGAAGGAGTTAATACTTCATATAGGAAGTCCATTGAACCACCTAAGAGCAGAATATCTTAGCTTGGTATAGAACAACTTACATTTTAATGCGTCAGAGATTTTGAGAAAGCAAATTGCCGACTTAAAAGGGGCAATATGATCAGCGGGGTCGCTTCGACCTTTTTATTTTTCCAAGGTGGGAACCATAAACTTCTCTGGTGGCTTGGCTTTTACAATATGCCTGATGAACGCATTCTCAATCCGACGATAGATTTTTATCGCTTCTAGTTATTATTCTCCTCTGTGCACTGATTTGACACTGTCCTAATACTGGAAATCTTTCATTCGCTTAACTGTTGGGGCCTCCTATTGAACTTGAGGCTCTGGAGCTGGTGGATCAGATTGCGGGAGAGTTTGTGCCCTTCCCTCAAGTACCACTCAGGTTAGCAACAGAATATGCTTGACCATTCAATCATGTAGTCCCTAGATTCGTTGTTGTACAAATTTCCAAATATACTCCACAATGGAGATTTCCCCATGATCTGTTCCTTCACCCTGACATGCTCATCGTCTTGTAAAATACATGATTTCATGCTCATCGCACATTTTAAGATGTCATATCTTAAATTATCATGTGGATCACACCCAATGAATAGAGTGTTAGTCCAGAAAAAAGAAGAAAGAAAGAAGGTTTAACTATTCTTTATATTCTTAGTGAGAATTCTTTTTGGAGTCCCATTTCTTGAAACAATCGTTCTATTTATAGCACATAAGTACGGTATGATAAATTACATAGTTATCTGCATTAAAAGGGGGACGTTACTATAATTAATGAGCTAGTACATTTACACATTTATAACTGAATATAGTTTATTCTAACCTCTTAACCGCTATTAACGCCATTCTATTTCTGTAACTGCCTTCACATTCGTAATTGCCCATTTTGGTTGCTTGGAATTTGTTCGATCATCTAGGATTTATTCAATGGACCAAACATCCTTTGGTTGACTTAAAGATTTTTTATTGCCCATTCTGTGGAGACCAAATGTGAATACACATTGTTCTTAGGTAGGATTATTTCATTGGGTAGATGGTGGATTACCGTAATACGATAAGTAGCTTATCTATGGTTTATGTGCATATACTAAAGACTCATTTTAGGCAACTGTCGATTTTCATGATGATAATTATCGGGAAGTCGATGCTGACGCGACCGTGTTGTATTTGTTGGGTTCATTCAATCAGCCTATGTGACCGATTGATCGTATGACAGATAATCCATGTCATTGATGTCTCCAATAATTTCTCTTCAAGATTCGTGTAGACGTATTTTTTGATGTTCACACTTTTGTTTGATTTTTAATGATTTCCTCCAATACTCTACGGGCAAAGTGTATAGAAAGCAATCCATTTAATATTCAATAATAAAAAAACTTATATTTAAGATACTAAATATATTTTATTTTACAATGAAATATAATAAAAAAATTAAAATTAAAATTAAAATTAAAATTAAAATGTTTATGAACAACTTTTAAATGAATAGATTTTAAAAATCATAAGAATTGGATTGAAAAAAAATATATCATCAAAACATTCTTATTAAATTTTACCATAGACATAAACTAAATAGAACTAATTATTTTTATTTTATAATTTCATTAAATATTTTTTTTCTATAATTTTTTTCTCACTAAAGATTAAGTAAAGATATCATTGCATAGATGGGCATGACGTGTCAGGTCATTTTCTTAACAGTGATCAGAGAGCTCTGTCGACATAAATAAGTAGTTTTGGGATAAATCTCACCGAAACGCTCGGCATAGCAGATTTTGAGCCCTGGAGCTCGCGCTTGTCTCCGCAAAATTTTCAGGTAATTTCAGTGCTCGATTTCGAGCATATGGTGGCATTTTGCTGCCCTCCAATCGCCATTGTTGACGAGCTTTGTGGTAGGCGGTACAAGTGCAGTTCGCCGTCTCCGGTGGCGGCGATGGCAAGCAACGAGGCGCTCCTCCTTGAATCCCTCACTTCCCGATACTCGGAATGGATTATAGAGGCCCTCGACGATCTGCCGCACGATCTCAGTTTCCTCATCACTGATCCCTACATCGCAGGACACCCCATCGTCTTCGCGAGCCGTGGGTTTCTTTCTATGTCCGGTTTTTCTCGCGAGGAGGTCGTCGGCAGGAATGGGAGGATATTTCAGGGTCCCGATACTGACCGGAGGTCGGTGATGGAGATTAGGGAGGCGATTCGGGAGGAGAGGGCGATGCAGATTAGTATATTGAACTATCGGAAGGATGGGACGTCATACTGGATCCTATTCAAGCTTTGTCCCGTTTTTGGAAGAGATGATGGCAAGTTAGTTCACTTCTTTGCTGTACAAGTACCGATCCCTCGGCTGCGTTCGAGTTCTAAGCGACAGAGCAGTGGACTATTAGCCGGGGTTTGTAGGAATGAGGTGCGCTCTGATCTAGACTTCCGGTGTAGTCTTCCCTTCGATTCCTATGACGATTCGGATAATAGAGGTATGCGGTGTTTTAGCGAACGGATCCGTGGGAATGCTGTTCTTTCTAAACGCTTGTTTTCTTTAAGTGGGTTCGTTTAGTCGATTGCAGGGTTGCAGGGGGGAGAACGGAGGGAAGCAGGTGATCGTGAGAAGCAAAAAGCAGTAGATGGTGCTACCGAGGTACTATCGAAGCTGGCGCATTATAGTGAGGTCACCGGGAGAGTTGTGTGCGGCAAGAGATGTAGTCCCAAGGATGGAATTTCTTCTCTGTCTTCATCCTTGTGCACTTCTCTCAGTAGAATCAAACAGAGCTTTGTATTGTGAGTTTTTAAATTCGTGCTGTTGTAGGGTCGGAATATATTATTTTCCTTCTTCCATTGTTTGAATTATTGAAGGATATATAGTTTGTTTTACAGGACTGATCCTCATTTGCCTGATATGCCAATCGTCTATGCTAGTGATACCTTCTTTAGTTTGACAGGTGACTTTCTGTTGCTTTTCACGTTTTATTTTCTGTTTAATGTCAAGAAAACAAAAGCTGTATTTTGTTTTTACAGGACTGATCCTCTATTTCATTTCCTTTTTGAGCTTTTGCTCTGTTCTATGAATAAAGCTACATACATCCCTGGGAAAATATATGTTGACTCTGAAAGTAAAATTCAGAGTGTTCCCTTTGCTTAAAATTATAATTACTGGTTATTTAGCATCATCAAGCGTGAGTTTGCAATTTGTAATTCTGTAATGTGCTTGAATCGATAAACCTATTGCACCTCTAAACCAGGTTCATTCGCTGATGCATACCTGCGTAGGTTCAGTCAACCTTGAAAATCAATTTACAATAACATTTTTAGATGGTCATGGCAAGATACTAATCTCAAATTGGTAGTGTTAAACAAATGTCTTTTTTTTTTTCTATTCCATCGTATGTATAATAATTAGTGATTGAATTGGTTTTTCTTTGAAGAAGTCATGGCTAGGGTTACTTGGTCCACCTATTTAACTTTTTTTCTTCGTATTTTCACTAAACCGAGTTGAATGAAGGATGGATGGTGGATGAATTCTTTTTAGTGACAAATGTGAATCTTATTTGATAGGTTAACAACTATTCTTACGTCTGCAGGTTACACCAAAGATGAAGTTTTAGGACGTAATTGCAGGTTTTTAGGTGGGCCTGACACAGATGTTGAGGCCTTACAACAGGTATTTTTGACAGAAAAACAGCTTATCCATTTAGCAGCTCTGTATTTCTCGGTATTCTTTCTATCTCATGTAATATATTGATTCTAATTTGTAGATAAAAGATAGTATCTTGACAGAAAAAGCTTGCACCGTGCGTATTCTGAATTACAGGTGCATGAACGACTCAAGTCTATTAGCTTTAAAAGTATTTTGGGACCTTAATTATGTATTTTTTTTAAAATTCAGGAAAGATGGAACTTCGTTCCGCAATCTTCTACACATATCACCAGTTCGAAATTCATCTGGCAAGGTACCATCGTTGAACTTAAGATCTTAATATTTTTAATAACTTGGGTTTAACTTGAAAAATGTTCTGCTGTACAAGTACAGCTCTACATGTTATTACAAGAATGATCCTTCAACTGTATAATTTTTAAAAAGCTGAAACGTGTACCTCATATTTTTTCCCTAAAAAATGGATGCTTAATGAGTTCACCAATTTTAAACTGTTGCAATTTCTAGGATTCTACGGGACAAAAAATTGTAAAGGGGATTCCCAACTAAAGGGAATGGTGGATCATCGCCCATCACACATGGAGATCCCTGTGAATGACATGGACGGCGATTTATCATTCGGTAGGGAATTTCCCCATAAAATTTTTATCCTATTCCACT
>JXCR01140323.1:80670-91117 GCA_002079205.1 Phalaenopsis hybrid cultivar
GGTTTCTTGAACTACCGAACCATGTATTTACACATGCCACGATCGAACTATCTAGAACTTGATAAAAAATGAAAAATATAAATTGCGGTTTTACCATGAAATTTGATATTTGAGCGAGAATCTGAAAAATGGATGAAAGAGAGTGATTGATTTCTAAATAACAAGTTTTCAGATGTCAATATGTAAGTGTCCTTGTTTTATTTATAGTAACGGTTCGTGCCCTCGTGCTTTTGCCAACATCTCCGCATCTACACCTCTGCTTCAAAGCCAAGGTAAATACCATGTCTACCACTTCGATTACTTTTGGCAATTCTCATACTTTGCATGTGTTTTGTGGCTGCACTTCTAGGTTAACTTAATTAAGTATAAATTATTTTTAAGTTTGTGATTTTTTTTATATGTTATACTTCATTATGTAACTTTTTTTAGCAGAGATGAGAAAAGGCTATATACTTCATATTTATATCTTATTATTAAGTACAAAATGTGTCCATGGTGTATCTTTTCTTATTTTTTGCAATTATGTCGTGTAAGTATGTTAATGCTCTTGTTTCATAAACTTTTTTTGGGACATTTACATACATAGCACTCAATTCTTATGAATTTACGTATCTCACATCAAAATTGAGAATTAGTGCTATTTTTTATGTGACATGATAGACTTGAGTGTAATGCATGTAAATATAAAAGTTTAGGTGGAAATTCATAAGAATTGCGTGCTTATGTAATATATATATATATATATATATATATATATGTGTATATTTGGTACTTCTCNATTTTTTTATTTCGAGCTAAAATGAGCCGAACACGAGCGAACAAAGAACAGTCATATTCGGTTCGTTTATAATTCAAGCTTTAAAAACTTGTTCGTGTTCGGCTCGTTTATTGAACGAACGAATCGAACACGAGCTATTTAACGAGTCGAANTTTTTATTTCGAGCTAAAATGAGCGGAACACGAGCGAACAAAGAACGGTCATATTCGGTTCGTTTATAATTCAAGCTTTTAAAAACTTGTTCGTGTTCGGCTCGTTTATTGAACGAACGAATCGAACACGAGCTATTTAACGAGTCGAACACGAGCTGTTCGCGAATAACGAGCTTTTTTGACAGCCCTACCTCTATGATATCATAGGAAGGTGGATATCTTGTTGTGCCTTCTATGGCAAGAAAATATGTTTTTCTGACACGTCCAAACGTTCAACTATAGGCGGCCACGTCATTATACCTATCAACGGCGGACGATGTGGCCGCCGGTGATTGACCGTCCGGATGTGCGGATATCCCCCCCTTCTAAGCCTCCACCAAAATAGCTTTCTGTCCTCCAAGCATTGGGATACAATAAGCAATTGTGAAGTCCAAATCGCACTAAATCCTTACGAAGTAAAAAATATGGGCGCTTCCATACACATTTTTTAAGACTCATTCAGGAGAATAATCTCTAGATGGCACACCACTTGCCGTTTATAAACAATAATTTATCAGGGGTTTGTCACCCGCAGCACGTGCTCAACACACCTCCCTTCTTTTATGATAAATTAATGTTTTTTCTTAAGGGATGTAAGATATTAAATATTTCAATTATTCCATTTCACTAGTTGCATAGTAATATTCCCTTTTATAGATATATATAATCAAATAATGTAATTTATATATACCTTTTGTAGCTAANTTTTAAGGGATGTAAGATATTAAATATTTAAATTATTCCATTTCACTAGATGCATAGTAATATTCCCTTTTATAGATATATATAATCAAATAATGTAATTTATATATACCTTTTGTAGCTAATAATTGAAATATTAATAGTAATGGGAAAACAACTAATATTAGAAGTATGAACTAAATATTACAACTTAGGGTCTGTTTGGGACAGCTCATAAGTTCGGGCGACGTTTTCAAATCGCCGTTACACCGTTTGGTTCGTGCGTTTCACCAGTTTATTCGATGTGTTTGAGTTTTTACACNATAATGGGAAAACAACTAATATTAGAAGTATGAACTAAATATTACAACTTAGGGTCCGTTTGGGACAGCTCATAAGTTCGGGCGACATTTTCAAATCGCCGTTACACCGTTTGGTTCGTGCGTTTCACCAGTTTATTCGATGTGTTTGAGTTTTTACACTAAACGCAGGTCGCGGGCCGCGTTTCAAAATAAACAGCTTATCCTGAAACGCACAAGCTACCTCAAACGGACCCTTATTTTGTGTATTTCATTATGTATAGCAATATTAAGATAGCTCAACAAAGCTATTTCTCGACATATCATGAGATAATTATAATTTCTCACGAATGCCTAATCATTTAAATTATATAGCCTAGTAAACATATTGTTTAAAAATTTATCCATCTAATAATAAATATGTTAGATATACACCATGGAAAAAAATTGTAACTTAAATTGTTTTTGTAAAATTTAATAGCATTGATTGCATAAAAATCAATATGATGAATGTTTTAAAAATAACTTTTAATTATAAGTATAAANCCTCAAACGGACCCTTATTTTGTGTATTTCATTATGTATAGCAATATTAAGATAGCTCAACAAAGCTATTTCTCGACATATCATGAGATAATTATAATTTCTCACGAATGCCTAATCATTTAAATTATATAGCCTAGTAAACATATTGTTTAAAAATTTATCCATCTAATAATAAATATGTTAGATATACACCATGGAAAAAAATTGTAACTTAAATTGTTTTTGTAAAATTTAATAGCATTGATTGCATAAAAATCAATATGATGAATGTTTTAAAAATAACTTTTAATTATAAGTATAAAATATAAATATATATTTTAATGATCATAGTATTGGTCAAATCACACCCAAAAGATCAGGAGCTTTTGAAGATGTTTTCTATGTTAATGATCATTAAATATGCTTCCAATTGATTTGATAACAATTTCTGATACCAGTTCTTAATGTTTAAGTTATGAAATTGATTTTCAAGAACTAATCATGATATTAGTATTGAAAATTAATCAAATTATGATATAATTGTAAGATAATCATTAATTTTATTGGTCATTGGTCATGATATGAATGAACACACTTACATGAATTAAATATATACACTTAAAATATTTTTGATATATTTTTCATGCAAAAAGTCATGATGTTACTATAATACTAATCTTAGTGCATGGGCAAATATGAAACTAAGGAAGTCCTTGAGCCACCCATAACAAACTATGATCAACAGCCATATGATGGAATTTGAGCTTAGTTTTCTAAGCTAGTGATTACTTTAGTATGCCTCTAATTAGCTTGATGAAGAATTTTATACCATTTAAACTAGAAGCTAGTAAGGAATACTCATAGAGTCAAACAAGTTGCGTGGATAGGATCCCATGAGTTATGTATATTACTACGTCCCAAAATGATTTTAAAATAATATTATAAAACTACTTGAAGCTACTTATAGGACCATATGACCAAATTTTATACACATTCATGTATATAAAGAATCTAAGGAAAAATATATCAATATTGCAAATAACAAATGCTAAATGTTTTCATTTTTTTTTTCAAAATTATAATAGTATATTTTAAAACAAAGTGAAATCTAAGAAAGATAAAATACGTTTTTTTTATGCGTAAACTATAAAATTAAGTCTCAGGGGCTGACTAGTGAGGCAGATGGGCATAATCCTTTTAAATGTTGGCCAATGAGGCCAATGGGCCCACAAAGTGATGGCTCTACCAAAAATCATTGGATTTTATTGGGTTAGCATTTACTTTCTCAGTTTAACATTGTCTAACAGAGTTGGCCATCAATATAAACAAATTAATTTGCAAAATTAATAATAAAATGGTTCTTGAGTTATATGATAATGAGACATTCTTTAACTGAAAATGGCTGCATAGAGGTGTAAAATTGACTATCAATTATTACAAATAAGCAAATGATTGAGTGTAGTTATCTTCTTATTGGATATTTACTCAAAGCATTTGTTACTACCATTGATGTCTAGCGAGTGCTTGATGCCAACTGATTTATGATAGTACATATGTATAGTAAATCGTTCTCTTTCGTTATTCATACTGTATGCTTCAGTCCCCTGTAGTTCATGCTTTCAATAAATAGTGGTTATTTATCAAGATTGATATATCAAACTTACTTGTTGATATTTTTATAGTACATTCTATTGGCGTGCTTGGCGGGTCATCGCTACAGAAGTAAACTTTTTGGTATAAGGATATATATATGTATTTTTTATTTTGGCTTATGTTTCAATCATTGTTTTCAGCTTGAGTTGGGCTCTTTGACAGTTCAAAAATTTTTTTTTTTCAATCAGTCTATTGCTCTTCATTTAGTCCTATCTTTTGTTAACTCTGATTTACTTATGAAATAAAATTTATCTTTAATTGTTTACTTCTGTTATTGTCTGTGTACAGAACAAGTTCACATTATTTCTTTTAAGTCCTGTATTTTCAGCGTGTATTGTCTTCTAGCCTTGGAGTCTCTGAGATTTTGTTCAGTAGTTCATGAGATTGTTGAATTTATTTTGGATTAAGTCATGCTTCACTGTTATGAGGATTGCTTATTTTTCAGAAGTTTCAGTTCACTGTATTTATAGATGCTTGCTGCAAGCTTTAAGGCACTTTCGACAACTAGCCTTGTTTCTTTACCTTTTAGCTTGCTCTTTTATGTTTGTTTTGTTGTTCTTGTGTGCTTTTTGTCATACCAATTTTGCAAAATAGCGGTTTGTATATATTGTCACTGTTCATAATTGGGCTTCTTCAAGTTCAATTTTAAGAACTTTTGCTGGCAAAAGAGCTCTTAAAAGAACAATTGCAGCATTAGTAAAAAAATATTACATTCAGAGTCTAATGACGGGGCGCCACGTATCAAGAGAGCCCCACAGATTTAAAAACTTATCAATATTATTATATTGAGGTGGGGCCCACTCCATCATTAGACTCCGGACGCAAATAAGATCCAGTATCCGTATGTAATATTTTCTCAGCGCAAGCAGCTGTTACAAGATCAACACTCTCATCAGAGTGCAATTTTGAGACTGTAGTAAGTATATAAAGCTAATCATCACATATTCTCAATATCCTATCAGAATTCATAGAGCTTTTCACCTCCAAACTCAACATATTGAAATGGGGAGATTCTGAAAGTCAAAACTTGCCCACTGTCTTTCATTCTGACTGTAAATCATACTCTTTATTTGTTTCTACTCACTTCTCTGGCCATTATCATTTTAAATATTAGCCTAGTTTCTCAGCTTTTCGTTTCAATTAAGTGCATATGATGTGGCCAAATTTTGAATTGTTGCGGATGACATGCAGAGAGGCTGCTTGCCTGGCTCTTGCAGTCATGTTGGCAGTCAATTTCAATGAAATGCTTATCTTTTTTGTCTGAAACGTGAAGGGATATCTCAGTTTGATTATCTACATTCATTGCATATGTTATGGCTGTCATTATGGGTAACTTAACTGGCTTCTATTGTCGGCTTTTGTTGCCTTTTTGGCTTTTCAATTTAGAAGAAGTTATTTTTGTCGGTAATTAAGACATGTGGATGATGATGTGGATCACGTCACGCTGTGCGTCCAACGACATTTTGTGTCAACCACATGCCTGGTAAACCAGACGGAATATTTATTCCAATTTAGGCGTGCGTTGATTAGAGGTGAGTATTCAATCGATTTAGATAGTTTAATTTTCAAATTAGTCAAATTAAGTCAATTGAAACTCAAAATTTGATAATTGAATCAATCAAAATTTTGATAAAATTGAATAGTTCGAATCAAATTTAAAATAAAAATATGAGCTGAACATTGAGATTTTAAACGTGAATTGAATCAATCAAGTTTATTTGATGCAATCTGATTTTTGGATTTTTGACTGAGTAATGTGTACTGCTAACGTTGGTCCTCTTGACAATAAAGCAAGATTTGATACTATGCCCGTCTTTGTTGAAAAAATATTACATCAGTACTAAGCACGTAGAAGTAATGTCCGTAGCCAATGAAATCACGCTACGACATCCCACGCGACAGGAAAAAAAAAACGGCACAGTAACACGTGGAATATTCCTCCTGTGTTATTCATGTGTTATTGTGTTTTATTTATNACGGCACAGTAACACGTGGAATATTCCTCCTGTGTTATTCATGTGTTATTGTGTTTTATTTATGTATTATTGTGTATTATTCATGTGTTATTGATGCGTTATTGCGTTATTATAACACTAAAAATATTCTCAGGACACAATAACACATGAATAACACACAATAACACCTGAATAACATGGGAAATATTCCTGACAGAGAAAAAAGTGGCTCAGTAACACGGAAGAATATTCTTTCCCGTGTTATTGATGTGATATTGATGTGTTATTGTGTTATTATAACACCAAAAATATTCCCAGGACACAATAACACATGAATAACACGCAATAACACATGAATAACACATGGGACAATATTCCCCGTGTTACGGCGCCGTTTATTTTTCTCTGTCACGCAGGATGTCGTGGCGTGATTTTATTGGCTACGCACGTTACTCTACATGCACAATACTTATGTAATATTTTTTCGCCTTTGTTCTCTTCATTTATACTCTTTAGAATGATGGAATAAGGTTATGGAAATTGATATAGTGTTAAAATTTGATTTTTTTTAACGTAGGGTTGCGTGGCGGTTCAGTGCAGTAGCTGCACTTTGCTGTCCTGTTTTTTCACTATATTTCTTGATGTGTCATATAAAAATTCTCAATATATTTCTAGCAAAAAATAAAAATAAAAAATCTAAATTCAAATTATTATACTCTCGTCATTTTAATAAATTTATGGAGATTCAGAAAATCTGTTCGGATATTGAATCAGTAGTAGAAGGTAGCGCTGTAAATGAGCCGAGCTTAAAAATTTATTTGTGTTCGGCTCGTTAGGCTTAACGAACAAGCCAAACACGAGTTGTTCACGAACAACGAGCCAAATTGACAGCCATAGTAGAAGAGGTTCAAAGTTCAACAGTTAAACCGAGAATTGAACCAAATGATGTCATAAATATAAAAATTATTGAATATAACTTGAATGACATAAAAATTAAGTGAAATTTCGTATGGAAGGTCAACAAGAAAGAAACATAACAAAAAAAAAAAATAGAAGCATAAAAAAATGTAATAGACTAATAGTTATGCACATTTCACAAAAGATATGGAAGAANTAACGTAGGGTTGCGTGGCGGTTCAGTGCAGTAGCTGCACTTTGCTGTCCTGTTTTTTCACTATATTTCTTGATGTGTCATATAAAAATTCGCAATATATTTCTAGCAAAAAATAAAAATAAAAAATCTAAATTTAAATTATTATACTCTCGTCATTTTAATAAATTTATGGAGATTCAGAAAATCTGATCGGATATTGAATCAGTAGTAGAAGGTAGCGCTGTAAATGAGCCGAGCTTAAAAATTTATTTGTGTTAGGCTCGTTAGGCTTAACGAACAAGCCAAACACGAGCTGTTCACGAACAACGAGCCAAATTGACAGCCATAGTAGAAGAGGTTCAAAGTTCAACGGTTAAACCGAGAATTGAACCAAATGATGTCATAAATATAAAAATTATTGAATATAACTTGAATGACATAAAAATTAAGTGAAATTTCGTATGGAAGGCCAACAAGAAAGAAACATAACAAAAAAAAAAAAAAAGAAGCATAAAAAAATGTACTAGACTAATAGTTATGCACATTTCACAAAAGATATGGAAGAAGATGAAGATGAGAATGTTAGAGCATGACACATTCTTTGAAATATCAAAAGATTCAAACAATTTTTCATGATTTTCAATAAAAAATATGGCATAAGATGAAAGATTGGACTTTAACCGTCTGACCGGTATGACCGCCGGTTCCAGCTGGTTGACCAGTTCGATCGTAATTCCGGCCGATTCTTTTAGGTTTGATGTAAAGTTGATTTTTAGAACAACCAGAACCGGTCCACTAGTTGATTCACTGTCGAACTGGTTGAACCGACCGAATCGATCCGATTTTGAAAGCGTTGAAATTTATAGTTAAGCTCACCATCATGATAAGATGAACTTAATGACATGAAAAATGATCCAGTTTGAATCTAAATAAGTTCAATTAAACATTTGAAGTACACTTGAATACTTTGGTACATCAAATAAAAGTCTAAACAATTTCAAAATTAATCATGTTTTCAGTCAAATATGGAGGATTGATAGGAGGAATCCAAAAAGGCCAAAATCATCTAATTTTGATATCATTAAGACACTTAAATATTAAATAAATACTTATGATCAAGAGAATTAATATAGATAGTCTGATGGAGTGACTTGAGATACTGACTAAATTTATCAAAATGTCCTATAAAAAACTNGCACTTAAATATTAAATAAATACTTTTGATCAAGAGAATTAATATAGATAGTATGATGGAGTGACTTGAGATACTGACTAAATTTATCGAAATGTCCTATAAAAAAACTTTAAATAAGCCCACATTATTCACTTGAATGTAATAGAGAAGACAAAATAATGAGTTGACTACTANATAACACCTGAATAACATGGGAAATATTCCTGACAGAGAAAAAAGTGGCGCAGTAACACGGAAGAATATTCTTTCCCGTGTTATTGATGTGGTATTGATGTGTTATTGTGTTATTATAACACCAGAAATATTCCCATGACACAATAACACATGAATAACACAGGGGACAATATTCCCCGTGTTACGGAGCCGTTTATTTTTCTCTGTCACGCAGGATGTCGTGGCGTGATTTTATTGGCTACGCACGTTACTCTACATGCACAATACTTATGTAATATTTTTTCGCCTTTGTTCTCTTCATTTATACTCTTTAGAATGATGGAATAAGGTTATGGAAATTGATATAGTGTTAAAATTTGATTTTTTTTTAACGTAGGGTTGCGTGGCGGTTCAGTGCAGTAGCTGCACTTTGCTGTCCTGTTTTTTCACTATATTTCTTGATGTGTCATATAAAAATTCGCAATATATTTCTAGCAAAAAATAAAAATAAAAAATCTAAATTTAAATTATTATACTCTCGTCATTTTAATAAATTTATGGAGATTCAGAAAATCTGATCGGATATTGAATCAGTAGTAGAAGGTAGCGCTGTAAATGAGCCGAGCTTAAAAATTTATTTGTGTTAGGCTCGTTAGGCTTAACGAACAAGCCAAACACGAGCTGTTCACGAACAACGAGCCAAATTGACAGCCATAGTAGAAGAGGTTCAAAGTTCAACGGTTAAACCGAGAATTGAACCAAATGATGTCATAAATATAAAAATTATTGAATATAACTTGAATGACATAAAAATTAAGTGAAATTTCGTATGGAAGGCCAACAAGAAAGAAACATAACAAAAAAAAAAAAAAAGAAGCATAAAAAAATGTACTAGACTAATAGTTATGCACATTTCACAAAAGATATGGAAGAAGATGAAGATGAGAATGTTAGAGCATGACACATTCTTTGAAATATCAAAAGATTCAAACAATTTTTCATGATTTTCAATAAAAAATATGGCATAAGATGAAAGATTGGACTTTAACCGTCTGACCGGTATGACCGCCGGTTCCAGCTGGTTGACCAGTTCGATCGTAATTCCGGCCGATTCTTTTAGGTTTGATGTAAAGTTGATTTTTAGAACAACCAGAACCGGTCCACTAGTTGATTCACTGTCGAACTGGTTGAACCGACCGAATCGATGCGATTTTGAAAGCGTTGAAATTTATAGTTAAGCTCACCATCATGATAAGATGAACTTAATGACATGAAAAATGATCCAGTTTGAATCTAAATAAGTTCAATTAAACATTTGAAGTACACTTGAATACTTTGGTACATCAAATAAAAGTCTAAACAATTTCAAAATTAATCATGTTTTCAGTCAAATATGGAGGATTGATAGGAGGAATCCAAAAAGGCCAAAATCATCTAATTTTGATATCATTAAGACACTTAAATATTAAATAAATACTTATGATCAAGAGAATTAATATAGATAGTCTGATGGAGTGACTTGAGATACTGACTAAATTTATCAAAATGTCCTATAAAAAACTTTAAATAAGCCCACATTATTCACTTGAATGTAATAGAGAAGACAAAATAATGAGTTGACTACTAAAGCTTAACCCTCAAAAATTTTTTTTAGTTGTTGTTAGTCATTAGAGTTTCGCTAACTACCAGAGGTTGCTGTCAAACACCACAAGTCATCGTCGACACAAACAACAATCATAGCCACCAACTACGACTTCCGTAGTCAACGACGATCGTTATAGCCATCAACTACGGCTTTTGTAGCGAACCACTACTATTATAGCCACCAACTTACAGATCTTGTTGCACAACTATGGTTGTTTTTAGCCAAATTACTACATAAAATTGTGATTGTGAGTTTTATAATCTCATTTTTCTTAATTGA